>CAUYLG010067793.1:0-16406 GCA_963573385.1 Cacajao melanocephalus
GAGGCTTTATTTTTAAAGAAATTCTAGAAGAACATGGCCATATTTCTGTAAATGACTGGGTATGTATTAATTCTGGACTTTAGCAGACAGACCAGTTTGCTCAACAAACTGACTGCTGCTGATATTCCACAGGATTAAATGTGTCAGCAGAAGAAATATTAGCAGCAACTAGTTTGTTGAGAAGAGCCCGTACTTAGTTGAGGCACAAACATGAAATGCATTCATTTTTAAATCAACTGTATTTTGTGGACCCTCCTTTTCCTATCGCTTGGTAATATTTTGGGCTGGTTTCCAGACTTTGTGGTCATGCTCTGCAACATGGATGAACCTTGAATTATAGTAAGTGAAAAAAGACAGTTACAAAAAAACATATTGTAGGATTCTACTTATATGAGGTACCTAGAGTAATCAAATTCATAGAGACAAAAAGTAAAATCATGGTTTCCAGGGCAGTGGGGAGGGAGGAATGGGGAATTATTGTTTAATGGGCACAGACTTTCAGTTTTACAAGATGAAAAGAGTTCTGGAGATGGATGGGGGTGATGGTTGTACAACAATGTGAATTTACTTAATGCTACTGAACTGTACACTCAAAAATGGTTAAAATGAATGACACATTTTATGTTGTATATATTTTAGTATAATTAAAAATAATATTGTAACATTTTTGTTCTTGGGTTGGATATTAGTTATATTATTAAGCTTTATTATTAACATCTTGCTTATGTATTGTATAGATATATATAAGGTGTTGAAAAAGATAATAAGTGAGAAGGCCATTAAAAAGTCTACTTCTCTATCTCATGCCCACTTTATTGCTTATCTACTCCCTTCTCTGCTCTCTCTGGACTAGACTAAGGGACCAGGTGTGTAAGGGGCATCGTCTGTCCTCTCTCTCCTTCTCTCACCCATCTTGTGGCTCCCCTTTTCCCCTGAAGTGTTGCATTGTAGAGGAAGATGATGGAAAGAAAAGCATCTCTTACTTAACTGCAGCTTTAGTTTATCTTGACTGTCTTTGTCTCCTGCCTAAGATGGATTGGCTGACATTGGTCTGCAAAGGCTTCTCCGTGGGTTCTCCCTTGAGACAATCTTCTGGAGGCAGAGACAGCCTCAGACCCCACCTCTTTCTGACTTCCATTAACTACTGCCTCTTGTTCAGGACATCTTCTGAGTTCACTGGCCCTTGAGAGTCTCAAGCGTTCCAGCCATACCAGGCTCCTGTTGCTCCCTGCTGGGTCTTCTTTCACCGTTTCTTTCCTCATCCTCCTCAAATAGGTGGAAAGGGTACATTAGAAAATGTAACATATGACTAGGGAATGAGAAAGCAGCCTCCTCTTCTTGCAATATTTTTTGTTAAATTTAACTACTTATTTAATTTTTGGAACAGGTAACGCATTCACAAGATTCAAAATGTAAAATGTACCAAAGAGTAGAGTGTGAAAACTCTCCTTCTACCCCTGTATCCAGCTTCCTACAGGTAACCTGTGTTGTCATGTTCTTATGGTTCTTTCCAGAGAGATTTTAGGCAAGTACAATCAAACATGTATATTCTTTCCTCTCCGTTGACACAAGTGGAAACATACTATACACACTATGCTGTATCTTGTTTTACCACTTAACATATTGAGATTGTTTTGTCTCAGTACATAAAAAAAGTTTTACGGCATTCTTAACAGTCTCAGAATATTCTTTTACTTATTCAACCAATTCCCTATTAGTGACATTTGGTTTTTTTTGAATCTGTTTTTATCTGAAATAACGTTAAAATATATAACTTTGTATGTAGGTCATTTTGCATACATGTATATGTAGAATATATATATATTTATATATAAAATGTTTGCATTTATATGTACAAATAGGTTCCTAAAATGGAAATTCCTGGGCAAAAGTGCATGTACATTTGTAATTTTAATAGATGTTGCTGAAACCCTTCATAGATCTGTGCTCCAAATAGCAAGATGAAAGTGTTCCTGTAACCTCTAACATAATATATTATCAATCATTTTATCGTTGGAACTCTATTATGTAAAATATATCAGTAGTTTAAATTTCATTTCTCTTAGGAAACAATTTTTATATTGTCTACTTATTATTTTAAAGAGTTGCTGATATTTTCTTATTGATGACTAGTGTCTATTACATCATAATAAAAGCAAGAGCACGTGTGTGTGTGTGTGTGAAATTGCTTTTGATTATGGATTTTTGCCCTACCTTTTTGGTAATCATGTATTTTGACTTGTCTGCGGTGGAGTTTGCTATTTAAATTTAATATTTAAATTTTTGGCAGAACTTAGCTTTATTTTACTTCATGGCCTCCAGGTTTTGTGTCATAATGAGAAAGCTTATGCCACTCAAAGATTAGAGAAGATGTCTCCCAGGGTTCTATCTAGTGCCTTTATAGTTTTACTTTTTGTTTAAAATTTTTGATTTAATTTGAATTTTTTTATGTTATAAAAATTATGGTAAATATCCAACTTTATTATTTTTCCAGGTGATTACATTTCCCCCCATATCATTTTTTGAAAGATAAAAATCTAGCATCACCTTACTAATGTGAGATTATTTTTATTATGTACAAAATTACCACATAAATTTGAGTTTGTGTCTACTCTTTTTATTCTCTTCTATTGGGTTGAAATTTTGTTTATGCAAAATCACCATGCTGCTTTATTTTTTCTTATAAGATGGTTTGATATTAATACATAAAAAGAAGGTAGAATACTCTCTTTTATTATTCTATTTTTTCACAGAAATTGGTTGTTAATGCTCATATATGTGTATATGAGCATTATAGACATATAATGCTTTCAGTTTGTGCAATTGAAAATCCTGTTGGTATTTTTACTGGGATTGTGTTTTATTTGTAGTTTAACTTATGGAAATTTAATTTTAAGATACTAAATATTTTTATCTAAGAACATGATATACTTTGAGCCCTTTACAGCCTCGAGTTGAATTTTAAACTTTTGTTTCCCTATGTGATTTTCCATATTGCCTGTTTTAAAAAATAGACTGTAGTTCGATAGAAGTTTTAGGTTCACAGTAACATTGAGTGAAAAGCAGAGTTCCCAGATATCCCTTCCCTGTCTGCCCTGCATTGTCTCCTCCTATCAATATCTCATACCAGAGTGGCACATTTGTTACAATTGATAAACATATATTGATACATTATTATCACCCAAAGTCAATTGCTTGTCTTCTTATTCTCTTGACATAGTCTTTCATAGAGCATAAGTGTTAAATTTTAATGAATGCCAGTTTATCAGTTATTTCTTTTTAGGAACATGGCTTTATGTCATATCTAAAAAGTCATTGCCTTCAAAAACCCAGAATGTCCTCTTACCTCCAAACAAGTCCACTAGTTCCCCAGAAATAGTTTTAAAATGAGTCAGAAATGACAGAAATGACAGATATAGAATTCAGTGGCAAAGAAGCTCACAAAGTTTCAGGAGAAAGTTGAAAACCAATCCAGGAAATCCAAGGAATCCAGTAAAATGATCCAAGAGCTGAAAAATGAAATAGCCAAGAAACAAAGAAGCTCACGAAATTTCAGGAGAAAGTTGAAAACCAATCCAGGAAATCCAAGGAATCCAGTAAAATGATCCACGAGCTGAACGATGAAATAGCCAAGAAAGAAGAAAACTGAACTTCTGGAGCTAAAATTTCACTACAAGAGTTTCATAATACAATCAGAAGTATTAATACCTCAGTAGACAAAGCTGAGAGAAGAATTTCTGAGCTCAAAGACTAGTTCTTTGCATTAACTGAATCAGACAACAATAAAGAAAAAAGAATTTTAAAAATGAACATTTGAGAAATATGGAATTATATAAAGAGATCAAATCTGTGACTCATTGGCATTCCTGAGAGAGAATGAAAGAAAATAAACAACTCAAAAAATATGTTTGAGGATATAGTCCATAAAAAATTCCCTAATCTTGCCAGAGAGGTTGAAGGTTTACATGTAAATCCAAAAACCTTGGCTAGGTACTATACAATATTACTTCCCCCAAGGCACATAGTTATTAGATTCACCAAGATCAATGCAAAAGAAAGTTCTTAAGAGCCATTAGAGACAAGTGCCAAGTCACATGCAGAGGGAACCCCATCAATCTAGCCGCAGTCCTCTCAGCAAAAACTTTACAAACCAGAAGACTAGGGGCCTATTTTCAGTGTCCCTAAAGAAAAGAAATTCTAATGAAGAATTTCACATCTTGCAAAACTAATCTTATAAGTGAAGGAGAAATAAAATCCCTCTCAGACAAGCAAACACTGAGAGAATTCATTTCAACTAGATCAGCCTTACCAGTCTTTTAGGGAATGCTAAACATGGAACCAAAAAATGACACCTGTTACCATAAAAACACAGTCACACAGCTCCTAGGCACTATAAAGCAATCATACAATCAAGTCTACATAATAACTAGCTAACAACATGATGACAGAATCAAAATCTCACATATCAATACTAATCCTTAATATAAATTTGCCAAATGTCCCACTTAAAAGGCATAGAATGGCAAGCTGGATAAAAAGAATACCCAACCATCTGCTGTCTTCAACAGATCTATCTCACAAGTGATGATACCCACAGGCTAAAATAAAGGATGGTGTAAGACCTGCCATGCAAACACACACACACACACAAAAGAACAGGAGTCACTATTATATCAGATAAAATATATTTTAAACCAGAAAAAATTAAGGACTAAGGAGGGTATTACATAACAATAGAAGGTATAACCTAATAAGAAGACTTAACTCTCTTAAATATATACACACCTGACATTGGAGGACCCAGATTCAAAAAACAAGCTCTTCTTGGCCTCTGAAAAGACTTAAACAACCACACAATAATAGTGGGAGACTTCAACACTCCATTGACAGCATTAGACAGATCATCAAGGCAGAATACTAACAAAGAAACTCTTGATTTAAACTCGATGCTTGATCGATTGAACATAACAGACATCTGCAGAACATTTCACCCAGCAACCACAGAATATACATTCTTTTCATCTCCACACGAAGCATATTCTAAGATTGACCACATGCTCAGTTGTAAAGCAAGTCTCAATAAATTAAAAAAATTTTAAACCAGACCAAAAACACATTCTCAGACCACAGTGCAATAAAAATAGAAATCAATACCAAGAAAATCTCTCAAAACTACAAAATTCATGGAAATTAAACAACCTGCTCCTGAATAACTTTTGAGTGAACATCAAAATTAAAACAAAAGTAAAAATTTTTTTTTGAGATTAATGAAAATAGAGACACAGCTTATCAAAATCTCTGGATTCAGCTAAAGCAGTGTTAAAGAGGAAAGGCTATAGCACTAACTGGCTTCATCGAAAAGTTAGAATAATATCAAATTAACAATCTAATTTTGCATCTAAAGGAACTAAAGAAAAACCCAAACCAACCCCAAGGGTGGCAGGAAAAAAAACTAAAATTGAAGAAGAAGAATTAAATAAAATTGAGATGTAAAAATTCATACAAAAGATCAATGAAACTAAGGGTTTAGTTTTTGAAAAAAATAAACAAGATTGATAGACTGCTAGGTAGATTAACAAAAATAAAAGTGAAGATTCAAATAAATACAAACAGAAAGAACAAGATGACATTACAACCAATACCACAGAAATAAAAAACATTCTTAGAGAATACTATGAAAACTCTACGCACACAAATTAGAAAATCTAGAGGAAATGGATAAATTCCTGGAAACACACAATCTTTCAGGATTGGATCAGTAAGGGATTGAAACCCTGAATAGACCAATACCAAGCACTGAAATTGAATCAGAAATAAGAAACCTACCAACCAGAAAAAATGTCTAGAAGCAGGTGGACTCATAGCTGAATTCTATCAGATGTACAAAGAAGAAATAGTACCAGTCCTACTGAAACTATTCAAAAATATCAAGAAATAGGGGCTCCTCCCTAACTCATTCTATGATGCTAACATTAGCCTAATGCCAAAATCTGGCAGATACACAATGAAAAAAGAAAACTTCAGGCCAATATCCATGATAAGCATAGATGCAAAAATCATTTACAAAATACTAGCAAATTGAATCCAGTAGCACTTCACAAAGTTAATACACCGTAATCAAGTAGACTTCCTTCCTGGAATGCAAGGCTGACTCAACATATGTAAATCAATAAATATGATTTACTACATAAACAGAATTAAGAGCAAAAACCATAGGATCATTTCAATGGACACAGAAAAAGCTTTTAATAAAATACAACATCTTTCCATGATAAAAACCTTCAACAGACTAGAGGTCAAATAAACACATTTCAAAATAATAAAAGCCATCTGGCATGAACCCACATCCAACATCATATTGAATATGCATAAGGTGGAACCATTCCCCCTGAGAATTGGAATAATACAAGGATGCCCACTCTTATCACTTCTATCCAACATAGTACTGGAAGTCCTAGCCAGAGCAATTAGGCAAGGTAAAGAAATAAAAGCATCCAAATAAGAAAAGAAAAAGTTGAACTCTTTCTCTTCACCAGCAATATGATTCTATACCTAGAAAACCCTAAATACTTTGCTAAAAGGCTCCTAGAATGGATAAACAATTTTTGTAAGGATAAGGATACAAAATCAATGTACAAAACTTGTAGCATTTCTATACACCAATAATATCCAGGCTAAGAGTCAAATCAAGAACACAATACCATTTACAACAGCCATGAAGAAAATATAATACCTAGGAATACAGCTAACCAAGGCAGTGAAAGATATCTACAAGGAAAACTACAAAACAATGCTGAAAGAAATCAGAGACAACACAAATAAATGAAAAAACATTCCATGCTCTTGGATGGAAGAATCAGTATCATTAAAATGATCATACTGCCCAAAGCAATGTACAGATTCAATGCCATCTTTATCAAACTACCAATGTCATTCGTCACAGAATCAGGAAAAAAAAACTATTTTAAAATTCATATGGAACCAAAAAAAAAGAGCCTAAATAACCAAGACAATATTAAACAAAAGAATGAAGCCATAGGAATCACACCACCTGACTTCAAACTATACTATAAAGGTAAAGAACACAAACAGCATGGTACTGGTCCAAAAACAGATACATAGACTAGTGGAACAGAATGGAAAACTCAGAAATAAAGCAGCTTACTTAGAATCATCTTCTTTTTGACAAGGCCCACAAAAGCAATCAGTGGGGAAATAACTCTCTATTCAACAAATGATGCTGAGATAACTGACTAGTCATGTGCAGAAGAATAAAACTGGACCCTTACCTTTTACTATATATAAAAATTAACTCAAGATGAATTATATTAACTCAAGATGACTTAAATGTCAGACCTCAAACTATAAAAAATCCTAGAAGAGAACCCAGGATATACCCTTTTAAGCATAAGCCTTGGCAAAGAGTTTTTGTCAATGTCCTCAAAAGTAATTGCAACAAAAATAAAAACTGACAAGTGGAACCTAATTAAGGAGTTTTGCACAGCAAAAGAAACTATCAATAAACAGATAATCCCTGGAATGAGAGAAAATATTAACAAACTATGTATCTGACAAAGGTGAAGGTGTAATATCCAGAGCCTATAAGGAACATAAACTAATCAACAAGCAAAAACCAAATAACCCCATTAAAAAATGGGCAAAATATGTGAAAAGACGCTTTCCCAAAGAAGACATATAAGTGACCTACAAACATGGAAAAATACTCATTATCAAGAATCATCAGAGAAATGCAAGTCAAAAACTGCAATGAGGTACCATCTCATACCAGTCAGAATGGCCATTATTAAAAAGTAAAAAAACAATAGATACTGGGGAATCTGCAGAGGAAAAGGAATGCTTATTCACTTTTTGTGGAAATGCAAATCGTTTCAGCCCCTGTGGAGAGCAGTTTGGAGATTTCTCAAATAACTTAAAACAAAACCACCATTTGACCTAGCAGTCTTCTTACTGAGTATTTAACCTGTATATGTTTGTTCTCACATTGCTATAAAGAACTACCTGAGACTGAGTAATTTATAAAGAAAAGAGGTTTAATTCACTCATGGTTCTGCAGGCTGTACAGAAAGCATGGCTGAGGAGGCCCCAGGAAACTTACAATCATGGCAGGAGGCAAAGAGGAAAGAGGTACATCTTATATGTCTGGAGAAGGAGGAAGAGAGCACAGGGTGAGGTGCTACACATTAAAAAAAAAAAACAGATCTCATGATAACTCACTATCATGAGAGTAGCAAGGAGGAAGTTTGTCCCCATTATCCAATCACCTCGACCAGGCCCCTTTTTCAACATTGGGGATTGCAATTCAATATGAGATTTGAGCAGGGACACAAATTCAAACCATATTATAACCCAGAGAAAAATAGATCATTATACTGAAAAGACACGTGCACTTGTGTGTTCTTTACCACACTATTCACAATAGCAAAGACATGAAGTCAGCCTAGGTACTCATTAATGGTGGATTAGCTAAAAAAAAAAAAAAAAAAAAAAAAAAAAAGTGGTACTTGTACACTATGAAATACAACACAGCCATAAAAAATAATGAAATTATGTCCTTTGCAGTAACATGGATGAACCTGAAGGCCATAATCCTAAGTGACACAGAAACAGAAAATAAAATACCACAGGTGCTTACTTATAAGTGGGAGCTAAACGTTGAGCAAACTTAGACATAAACATGAAAATAACAGACACTGTGGACTACAAGAAGGGGAGAGTTGTAAACTACCTATTAGGTACACTGTGGACTATTGGTAGGAGACGGTTTGGAAAACTACCTATTGGTAGCTTACTAACTGGATGCAATATTTAACAATACATAACAAACCTGCAAACATAACCCCTGTATCTGAAATAAAAGTTAAATTAAAAAATAAAAATAGCGCTTGCTTCGGCAGCACATATACTAAAATTGGAACAATACAGGGAGATTAGCATGGCCCCTGTGAAAGGATAACAGGCAAATTCATGAAGTGTTCCATGTTTTTCAACTCAATGAAATAAAATGAGAAGGCAAGATTAGAGAAAAAAGAGTAAAAAGAAATGAACAAAGCCTCCAAGAAATATGGGATTATGTGTAAAGACCTAATCTACGTTGGATAGGTGTACCTGAGTGTGACAGAGAGAATGAATCCAAGCTGGAAAACACTCTTCAGGATGTTATCCAGGAGAACTTCCCCAATCTAGCAAGACAGGCCAACATCCAACATTCAAGTCCAGGAAATACAGAGAATACCACGAAGATATTCCTCAAGAAGAGCAACCCCAAGGCTATCATCAGATTCACCAGGGTTGAAATGAAGGAGAAAATACTAAGGGCAGCCAGAGAGAAAGGTCGGGTTACCCACAAAGGGAAGCCCATCAGACTCACAGCAGATCTCTCAGCAGAGACCCTACAAGTCAGAAGAGAGTGGGGGCTAATATTCAACATCCTTAAAGAAAAGAACTTTCAACCTAGAACTTCATATCCAGCCAAACTAAGCTTCATAAGTGAAGGAGAAATAAAATCCTTTATGAACAAGCAATTGCAGAGAGATTTCATCATCACCAGGCCTGCCTTACAAGAGCTCCTGAAAGAAGCACTAAACATAAAAGGAACAACCAGTACCAGCCACTCCAAAAATGTACCAAATGGTAAAGAGCATCAACACAGTGAAGAAACTCCATCAACTAATGGGCAAAACAACCAGCTAGCATCAAAATGGCAGGATCAGATTCACACATAACAATATTAACCTTAAATGAAAATGGGCTAAATGACCCAATCAAAAGACACAGACTGGCAAATTGGATAAAAAGACAAAAACCATCTGTGTGCTGTATTCAGGAAACCCATCTCACATGCAAGAACACACATAGGCTCAAAATAAAGGGATGGAGGAAGATTATCAAGCAAATGGAGAGAGAGGAATAAAAAGCAGGACTTGCAATCCTAGTTTCTGATAAAATAGACTTTAAAGCAAAAAAGATCAAGAGACAAAGAAGGGCATTACATAATGGTAAAAGGATCAATGCAACAAGAAGAGCTAACTATCCTAAATATATACACACCCAATACAGGAGCATGCAGATACATAAAGCAAGTTCTTAATGACCTACAAAGAGACTTAGACTCCCACACAATAATAGTGGGAGACTTTAACACCGCACTGTCAATATTAGATAGATGCAATACAAAATGATAAAGGGGATATCACCACCGATCCACAGAGATACAAACTACCATCAGAGATTACTACAAACAACTCTATGCAAATAAACCAGTAAACCTGGAAGAAATGGATAAATACCAGGACATTTGCACACACCCAAGCCTAAACCAGGAAGAAGATGAAATCCTGAATAGACCAATAACAGGGCTGAAGTTGAGGCAGCAATTAATAGCCTACCAACCAAAAAAAGCCCAAGTCCAGATGTGTTCACAACCGAATTCTACCAGACATACAAAGAGGAGCTGGTACCACTCCTTCTCAAACTGTTCAAAACAATCCAAAAAGAGGGAATCCTTCCCAAAATATTTTATGAGACTAACATCATCCTGATACCACAACCTGGCAGAGACTCAACAAAAAACAAAACTTCAGGCCAATATCCATGATGAACATAGATGCAAAATTTTCAATAAATACCGGTAAACCGACAGCAACAGCACATCAAAAACCTCATCCATCACGATCAAATAGGCTTCATCTTGGGGATGCAAGGCTGGTTCAACATACTCAAGTTGATAAACATAATGCACCACATAAACAGAAACAAAGACAAAACCCACATGATCCTCTCAGTAGATGCAGAGAAGGCCTTCGACAAAATTCAACAGTGCTTTATGCTAAAAACTCTCAATAAACAAGGTTTAGATGGAATGTGTCTCAAAATGATAAAAGCTATTTATGACAAACCCACAGCCAATATCATACTGAATGGGTAAAAACTGGAAACATTCCCTTTGAAATCTGGCACTAGACAAGGATGCCCTCTCTCACCACTCCTATTCAATATAGTATTGGAAGTTCTAGCCAGAGCAATCAGGCAAGAAAAAGAAATAAAGAGTATTCAATTAGGAAAGGAGGAAGTCAAATTATCTCTATTTGCAGATGACATGGTTATATATTTAGAAGACCTCATCATCTCAGCCCAAAATCTACTGAAACTGATAAGCAACTTTAGCAGAGTCTCAGGATACAAAATCAATATGCAAAAATCGCAAGCATTCCTATACACCAATAACGGAGAGCCAAATCAAGAACTAACTGCCATTCACAATTTCTACAAAGAAAATAAAATATCTAGGAATACAACTAACAAAGAATGTAAAGGACGTCTTCAAGAAGAACTACAAACCACTGCTCAACAAAATAAGAGCGGACACAAACAGATGGAGAAACATTCCATGCTCATGGTTAGGAAGAATCAATATTGTGAAAATGGCCATACTGCCCAAAGTCATTTACAGATTCAATGCTATCCCCATCAAGCTACCAATGACCTTCACAGAACTGGAAAAAAACCACCTTAAACTTCATATGGAACCAAAAGAGAGCCCGCATAACCAAGTCAATTCTAAGCAAAAAGAACAAAGCTGGAGGCATCATACTACCTGACTTCAAGCTATACTACAAGACTACAGTAATCAAAACAGCATGGTACTGGTACCAAAACAGAGATATAGACCAATGGAATGGAACAGAGGCCTCAGAGGCAACGCCACACATCTGCAACTATCTGATCTTTGACAAACCTGACCAAAACAAGCAATGGGGAAAGGATTCCCTGTTTAATAAATGGTATTGGGAAAACTGGGTAGCCATGTGCAGAAAGCAGAAACTGGACCCCTTCCTGACACCTTACAGTAAAATTAACTCCAGATGGATTAAAGACTTAAACATAAAACCTGACACCATAAAAGCCCTAGAAGAAAACCTAGGCAACACCATTCAGGACATAGGCACAGGCAAGAACTTCATTACTGAAACACTAAAAGCATTGGCAACAAAAGCCAAAATAGACAAATGGACCTACTCAAACTCCAGAGCTTCTGCACAGCGAAAGAAAAAGTCATTAGAGTGAATCGGCAACCAACAGAAAGGGAAAAAATTTTTGCAGTCTACCGATCTGACAAAGGACTAATATCCAGAATCTACAAAGAACTAAAACAGATTTACAGGAAAAAAAAAAACAAACAAGCCCATTCAAAAGTAGGTAAAGGATATGGACAGACACTTTACAAAAGAAGACATATATGAGGCCAAGAAACATGAAAAAATACTCTTCATCACTGGTCATTAGAGAAATGCAAATCAAAGCTACATTGAGATACCATCTCACACCAGTTAGAATGGCGATCATTAAAAAATCTGGAGAGGATGTGGAGAAATAGGTATACACAGATATACCTATTTCTGTGGTATAGGATGTGGAGACAACAGATGCTGGAGAGGGTGTGGAGAAATAGGAACACTTTTACACTGTTGGTGGGAGTGTAAATTAGTTAAACCATTATGGAAGACTGTGGTGATTCCTCAAGGACCTAGAAATAGAAATTCCATTTGACTCAGAAATCCCATTACTGGGTATATATCCAAAGAATTATAAATCGTTCTATTATAGGGACACATGCACATGAATGTTCATTGCAGCACTATTTACAATAGCAAAGACCTGGAACCAACCCAAATGCCCATTGATGATGGACTAGACAGGGAAAGTGTGGCACATATACACCATGGAATACTATGCAGCCATAAAAAATGATGAGTTCGTGTCCTTTGTAGGGACATGGATGAACCTGGAAACCATAATTCTCAGCAAACTGACACAAGAGCAGAAAATCAAACACACATGTTCTCACTTATAGGTGGGTGTTGAACAATGAGAACACATGGACACAGGGAGGGGAGCATCACACACTGGGGTCTGTGGGGAGGAACTAGGGGAGGGACAGTGGGGGGTGGGGAGTTGGGGAGGGATAACATGGGGAGAAATGCCAGATATAGGTGATGGGGAGGAAGGCAGCAAACCACATTGCCATGTATGTACCTGTGCAACAGTCTTGCATGTTCTTCACATGTACTCCAAAACCTACAATGCAATAAAACATATATTTAAAAAAAAAAGTCAATGACATCAAATTAAAATGTTACTTGAAAGAAAAAAACTGTTCTTCTATAACATGGAAACTTCTTTGGTTTTGAGGAACTCTTAAACTCTTAGAATTTACTTGGACTCAACCCAAATGCCCAGCAATGACACACTGAATAAAGAAAATGTGGCATATATACACTATGAAATACTATGCAGCCATAAAAAAGGTTGAGTTCATGTCCTTTGCAGGGACATGGATGAAGCTGGAAATCATCATTCTCAGCAACTAACACAGGAACCGAAAACCAAACACCACATGTTCTCACTCGTAAGTGGGAGTTGAACAATGAGAACACATGGACACAGGAAGGGGAACATTACACAGTGGGGCCCGTTAGGGGGTGGGGAGCTAGGAGAGGGATAGCATTAGGAGAAATACCTATTGTAGATGATGGGTTGATGAGTGCAGCAAACCACTATGGCATGTGTATACCTATGTAACAAACCTCCACATTCTACACATGTATCCCAGAACTTACAGCATAGCAACAACAACAAAAAGGATCTTAGTAGACAAAGCAAAAAGAAAAAGGCTAAGAAAGCTTAGGGGAAAAAGTCAAGAATATTTCCCATACATCCAGATATTAGGCCAGTTCTCTTTCTCATAAGGTTTAGCATTTGATGAGTTATTACCAGGTGCTAAGTAACTAATTCATTTAATTTTCACAATAACCCCAGGGAGAAAGCAAACAGCATTATCATCTCCATATAGAAACAGGCTAATTGCGGTTGGTTAACTTGTCTAATTTCTCACTGCAGTACGCCTGTCTGTCTGTTGTGTCTAAACATGAAATTGTATTGCTTCCTTTAGTTCACCTTAATGTCTGCGAAAAGATGAGGTTGCGGTGAGCCGAGGTTGCACCATTGCACTTCAGTCTGGGCAACAAGAGCAAAACTCTGTCAAGCGAGAAGGAGGGAGGGAAGGAAGGAGAGAAAGAAAGAGAGGAAAGGAAGGAATGAAGGAAGGAGAGAAAGAGGAAAGGAAGGAAGGAAGAAAGGAAGAAAGGAAGAAAGAAAAGAGAGGAAGGAAGGAAAGAGAAAGAAAAGAAAGAAAGAAGGAAGAAAAAAAGAAGAAAGAAAAAGAAAGAAAAGAAAGAAAGGAAAAAGAAACAGGAATTGGTAATGGATTCTAAGAATCCCTGAAGAAAAATTCAGCAGCCAAGAGGAATCTACACTACTCTGTTTCCAGAATGCTGTAAATGGGGAATAATGGAAAGATTGAGGGTCATGAAATCCTTGCCTAAGCCAATGACTAGAATGACTTTTCCAGTGTTACACAGTTTCAGATATAAGGTTTAAGTCTGTAATCCATCTTGAGTAGATTTTCATATAAGGTGAGAGATGAGGATCCAGTTCCATTCTCCTGCATATGGCTAGCCAATTATCCCAGCACCATTTGTTGAAAAGGGTGTCATTTTCCCACTTTATATTTTCATTTGCTTTGTTGCAGATAAGCCAGCTGTAAGTATTTGTGTTTATTTCTGGGTTCTTTATTCCATTCCACCAGTCTGGATTTCATGACCAAGAACCCAAAAGAAAATGCAATAAAAACAAAGATGAATAGCTGGGACCAAACTAAACAAAGAGCTTTTGCACAGAAAAAGGAACAGCCAGCAGAGTAAACAGACAACCCACAGAGGGAGAGAAAATCCTCACAATCTATATATCTGACAAGGGATTGATATCCAGAATCTACAACAAACTCAAACAAATCAGTAAGAAAAAAGTAAACAATCCCATCAAAAAGTGGGCTAAGAACATGAATAGACAATATTCAGAGGAAGGTATAGAAATGGAAGTAAACATATAAAAAAATGCTCAACATCACTAATGATCAGGGAAATGCAAATCAAAACCACAATGCAATACCACCTTAATCGTGCAAGAATGGGCATAATAAAAAAAATTTAAAAAGCCAGTAGATATTGGCATGGATGTGGTGGACAAGGAACACTTCTACACTGCTGGTGGGAATGTAAACTAGTACAGCCGCTATGGAAAACAGTGCGGAGATACCTTAAAGAACTAAAAGTAGAACTACCATCTGATCCAGCAATCCCACTACTGGATATCTACCCAGAGGAAAAGAAGTCATTATTCTAAAAAGACACTTGCACACACATGTTTGTAGCAGCACAATTCACAATAGCAAAATTATGGAACTAACCCGAATGCTCATCAATGAATGAGTGAATAAGGAAACGGTGGTATGTATATACCATGGAATACTACTCAGCCGTAGAAAGGAATGAATCAACAGCATTTGCAGTGACCTGGTTGAGACTGAAGACTATTATTCTAAGTGAAGTAATTCAGGAATGGAAAATCAAACATTGTATGGTCTCGCTGGTATGTTGGAGCTAGGTTATGAGGGTGCAAAGGCAGAAGAATGATACAATGGAGTTTGGGGATTTTAGGGGAAGAATGGGAGGGGGCAAGGGGTAAAAGACAACAAATATGATACAGTGTATACTTCTAGAGTGATGGATGCACCAAAATCTCACAAATCAGCACTAAAGAACTTAGACATGTAACCAAATACCACCCGTACCCCAGTAACTTACAGAAAAATAAAATGAAATAAAATAAAGATTGAGGGGAATCACAGAGGTAAGAGGTACACATGAAACTGACCTCCATAGTCATATTTTCCACTCAGCTTTTGGTAAAGCTGCCTGATGACAATCTGGTATTTATGAGTTTGCCTCCCCTAAAAAAAAACCCAAAAACTAAGATATTCTTAAGGTTAAGGGGTCTATTGGCACACCCCCAGCCCTCATGAAATGATTTTACTATACAGATATAAAACTATGACCAGGAAGTTTCACTATTTAATATAAAAGTACAATGGAAAGGTTAAGATGAACCAAACCAACTGCACAATGAATATTTGATTGCAGCCAGTTGAGACCTGTGGATCAATCTATTATGGATATCATTTTCAAACACATGCTCTATACCAGGCATGGTATTAAATATTTCATGTATTTATTAACTTTATTCCATGAAGCAGTCTACAAGAAGTTTATTATTCATATTTTACAAATAATGAAAATGGCTCTAAAGGTTGGGGATGGTGACTTATGCCTGTAATGCCAGCACTTTGGAGGCTGAAGCAGGAGGTTTGCTTGAGCCCAGAAGAATTGTTTGCGCCTGGGAAATCAAAGCTGAACTGATCACTAGGCGAAGCAGTGATTGTGCCATTGTATTTCAGCCTGGGCAACAGAGCAAGACTCGATCTCAAAAAT
>CAUYLG010067795.1:0-152333 GCA_963573385.1 Cacajao melanocephalus
TATTAGCTCATATCTCAAAAAAATTTAAAAATTTTTTTTGTCCTTTGTTGCTTTACCTTTTTCTCAGCAACTTTTTTGTCTAAATTTAAATTGACTAGTTTTCAAATTGGGACCTGGGCTAAAAAAAAAAAAAAAAAAAAAAAAAAAGTGGTACATGTCCTAAAAGTCTTTTTAAAAGCATTATATGAATTTTTTTTTTAAATGTAACTGGCATTATATTTGAAGTTTTATCCCATACTTTTCACATATCATGAACAATTTCCTCACTAAGGTTTACTTGAAAATATCTTTAATGCCTACATATATTCTATCAAATGACGTATAGTAATTTATTAACAGCAGTCCCCTGGGAGCTCCTCATCATCCCAGTTTCTAGGTCCACCTCTTCAGAGGCACCAGCCTTACATTGGTTCCTCTTTGCCCCTACTAAAATAATGGTGTGGTTGACCTCTTTGTATAAAACTGACAGCTAAACCTGTATATCCTTAATGTCTTGAAATATATACCAAAATTGGCATTACTAATTCAAAAAGTTTAAACATTTCTTATGCTTCTGAAATATATGATCAAATTATTTTCTGTAAGTTTAAACCAATTTACATGCCCACCTGCACAGTGTAAGAAAATGTGCTTCACCACAACCCTCTTCTAACAGTAAATCGTTGTTTAAATAACAATTAAAAAGAAAGATGAAGCTCCTAGCACAGCATGGGATGGCCTCAGGGATTTTTCTGAAATTTTTTTGTTTGGTGCCCAAGATTTGTCCTTATACTACAGCACCATAACTCTTATTTAGATGTATTTATTCATACATCTATTCAAATATTTACAGACCGTCAATCTTCTTCCAGGTATGGGAACAAAAAAGTGAGTAAGAGCCAGGCACAGTGGCTCGAGCCTGTAGTTCCAGCTAGTTGGGAGGCTAAAATGGGAGGAGAGCTTAAGCCCAGGGCTTCAAGGCTGCAATGCACTATGACTGTGCCTGGACAACGTAGTGAGACCCTGTCTCCAAAAAGCCCCCCAAAGCAAGTGAATAAGACAGGCAAGCTCAATAAAGCTGGAAAACTAAGTTCCATGATATTCCTCCAACCAAAGCAGTGTCCTAAGTTCCATGATACTCCTCCATCCAAAGCACTGTCCTCAGAAGCTATCAAATCCCCTCTCTCCCAATCATCTTTTAAATCTGATCTAGGGACTCTCCTTAAGGAGAGGCAGCCTCTACTGGATCAACATTTAATCTGTAATAAGGGAAAGTGGAGAGACATGAAGTGGGAGAAGGTAAACAAAGTCCAAAAAGTGACTTCATGTTAAGGAACTTGACATTATCCTGCTGGCTAGCAATTGTTTCCCATACTTAAAATACTATCTTCATGATTTGCCATAGTCACATAAGCCCTGAATTATTAGGCACTTAATGTTTTTCTTTAAAGGTAACATTATTTCACTTTCCAAAGGAAACTTTATCTCACTATTATAAATAGAAAGCCAGTATTACTTGCTACAAATAGAAAGCAACACTAATACAAGTAAGACATTTCTGGAAACAGGGATAATAAATTAATCAGCACACCTGTAACCTGGTCATTGGAGCAGCCTCAAAAAAAAGGCATTTCATGTTTCCTTTTCTTCAAAACTTCTTTCTCCACATAGTAAAAACTGTCTTATCCAATCCATTGGTACCAGTGGTTGATCATTTAATGGAAAAGAGTAGTTAAAGCAGGAAATAATTTTAAAACATTCATATATACCTTAAAACTTTATTTCAGCTTATATAAATGTGCATTCATTTGTTAGTTTTAAAATGTAGGATCAAAGCCTTTCTTTTAAGAATCTGTTGATCGGAGTGCCCCATTAGCTTTCTTATATAAACTATACTATAATTTATTTATTTCCTGTTTCACTTTCCTTAAAGTGGAGCAAGAAACAGAAGACATTCAAAATAATCTAGATGATACTTCCCAAATAATAATTGTTTTGTATACATATCTAATTTGACAGTTTTTTTTCAGTGACAAGTCTCTACTCTTATTTCCAAAACACACACAACTCACTCTTCATAAAAATAACTTTCTTTTTTGTGCTCAGATTTCATCAGTTTTCATAATGTTTAACTAAATCACCTAATTCCAATTCAAGTACAACTGGCTGAGATTATCCAATTCAAATGGAAGAAATAGAAGCATTCAGACACACTACAAAATAGCCATGAGACACAAGTGTTTAACTCACTGGGTAAAAGTCATGTTCTGCGGAGAAAATGGAGTGAGTCCATTAAATTGAGGTTAGCTAAGTAATTTTAACTTAGTATTGAAAGTATTGTTTAGTATCCAAAGTATTGCTTCTCCTCCTTCTTCTTCCTAAATATATTGATTACTTCTTCCAAGATTTGATAATGTTTAGCTTCCTTGATATTACAGGACTTCATGAATTCCTAAATGACCATCATCTTTACTATGTTTCCTCTAATAGCTCATTAAATGTATTCAGCCAACCTGAGACACTCTAATGCTTTTATCTGAACATCAAACATGATATTCTTCCTTGGTATTTTGGCATCTCTAGCGCTCTAATTCACATGCCTTTTGTCAGCCATTACAGTTCAAAACCATTTATTCAAAACCTTACAAAAGTATTTAACTTCAAAATTGGAGCTACATATAGAGTTTGGCAAAAAGAGTGGAAAACTCTTCATGCACCCTTTTGAGCTGCAGGAAAAATTTCAAATATTTCTGGAAGAAATCTTCAGTTTGTGAGATCATATGCATGACTGAGACATGCTCTGCAAATAAGCCTATCTTGACAAATATATCTGCTTATGTGAACCACCTAAATTTATCCTGACAAGTTTAAGTATTCTATGTACAAAACAAAGTGAACAAGATAAATGTGAAACTAGAACTATGAGATATGTAGGTGAGCTGGATACTTTTTTCCTCTCTGAAAGAACCAGTTAAGGATTCCTCTGAAAAACTCACTGGAAATATTTTGAAAATTATAAAAGATGCTTGAAATTTTTTGACAAGTTTTGCAAGAATTTTCCCAAACTGGATGGCAGCAAAGAGCAAACAAAAAACAAAAAAAGCCCTTCCCTATTTCACAGACGTCCAATAAATAACTTGACACATCTGGAAGACTAGATTCTATAGACCAGCAGACCCCAATCTTTTTGGCACCAGGGACAGGTTTAGTGAAGACAGTTTTTCCACAGAGAGAAGTTTGCGCGTATGGTTTCAGTATGAAACTGTTCCACCTCAGATCATCAGGCATTAGATTTATCTTAAGCAGTGTGCAGCTTAGATCCCTCACATGTGCAGTTCACAACAGGGTTCGCACTCCTATGAGAATCTAATGCTGCCAACAATCCGACAGGAAGTAGAGCTCAGGCAGTAACGTTCTCTCACTCTGGCAGCTCACCTCCTGCTGTGCAGCCCTGGCCCAGGGGTTGGGGATCCCTGCTATAAATTACTTTAGATGGATCTTTTTGGAACAAAAGGCTTAATTTTTATTAGTGCTTGAATATACAATAAAGATGGACAAAGGTGACCATTAACTGTATTATGATCTCTCCAAGTATGCAGACTTGAGAGATGGGATTCTTGGTGCTTATTAACATCAAAATTTAAAAATTGAATTGTCTTAATGACCTTAAAATCTCATCTTAGGTAGAAACCAAACACTATTCAAACAAAGGTCCTTTTATTGCTAACTGACCAAAAATAGTCTTCTCACTGAGGAACTTGTTTTCATGTGGGCATTTTTCTATATCAAAGGATGCACTGCCAGATTCCACTTTTAATTATTTAAAATTTAATAATCATTTATTTTTTCTACTATTGTCTTTTATATGTAGCAAACAATACTGGTTTTCTACTTATAATAATGAAATGAAGTTTCCTTTGGAAATGGTTTTTACGTTTAAAAAGTAATATTACTGGCCAGGCGTGGTGGCTCACACCTGTAATCCCAGCACTTTGGGAGAGCAAGGTAGAAGTACCGCTTGAGCCCAGGAGCTCAAGACCAGCCTGGGCAACATGGTGAAACCCCATCTCTGCTAAAAATACAAAAATTATCGGGGTGTGGTGGCACATGCCTTTAGTCCCAGCTACTCAGGAGGCTGAGGCAGATGAATCGCTTGAACCCAGGAGGCGGAGGTTGTAGTGAGCTGAGATCACACCACTGTACTCCAGCCTGGGCAACAGAGAAAGACTCTGTCTCAAAAAAAAAAAAAAAAGAGTACAGGATGGGAAATCAGACAGAGTCATATTAAAATCCAAGTTTTACCACTCACAAGGTATGCTACTTAAATTGTTTCTCTTTCTTCACCTGTGAATGATTATATAACAAACCCATTACTTCACAGAGTAACTGTGAGAATTAAGTAAAATAATGGGTACAAAACATTATAGTGCTTAGCACATAATTTTTAGTCAATAAATGTATTTTGAATGGAGAGATTAATGGTTACTCTAGGAATTACCACCTCCTAGATAGGTAAATAAAGGGTGGAAAATGGTCAAAATAGAAGGTATCATCTTTGGAATAACCTTTTAGCAAAATACAGAAAAACTAAGTAATCCAGGAAGCCTATTGGGTATCTACCACATGGTCAGAAAATTGCAGGGAATGGCAAAAGGACTCAATCAGAAATAAGTAAAAGGTTGAGGGAGAGCAGACGACCTAGATGGGATAAGAAAGGAAAGGTTAGAAGACTAGTGGTGACAATAAAGGAAAGGGTACATGCAAAAAGATAAGGGGAGGCTGGATGCAGTGGCTCACACCTGTAATCCCAGTACTTCAGGAGGCTAAGGCAGGCAGGTAACTTGAGGTCAGGAGTTCGAGACTAGCTGAACAAACATGGTGAAAAACCTCGTCTCTACTTTAAAAAAAAAAAAAAATTAGCCAGGCGTGGTGGCGCACACCTGTAATCCTAGCTACTCAGGTGGCTCAGCCACGAGAGTCACTTGAACCCAGGAAGTGGAGATTGCAGTGAGCCAAGATCATGCCACTGCACTCCACCCTGGGCAACAGAGCCAAGACTCTGTCTCAAAAACATAAAAATTAAAATAAAGATACAGGGTGACGGAGAAGTAGAAGTTAAGAGACAGAAAAACACAAAAATTTTAAAGTAGAATCCTATCAAGTGTTGGTGAGATCTAAGATGTAGTCATATTAACAGATGACTGTTCCTAGGCTGAATCACATTAAATTGCAAGCAATGGATTGTTTTTGACTAATAAAATGGATCAGCCCATTTTCCCATAATAAGTTGGATCTTTTTTAAAATAATAACTCAAAGTCTGGAGGTTGCACATTAATACCATTTTACATTCTACCTTTGGCCTTGAATGCCTGAATGTAGGGCTCATAAGAAAAAAAATTACACTCCTATTAAAGTGTCCTGGATATCCTGAAACACAACTTAGAAATTATTGCTGTAATGTATATTAAAAGAGATTAAATAACCTTCTTTGGCTGAATCTTTTCATTTGACGTAACATAAAATTAGATACAGTAGCAAATATAATGAACCAAGAGTTTAAAAAAAACACTTTTTTTTTTTTTTCCCCAAGAGACTGGGTCTCACTCTTGCAGCCTATGCTGAAGTGGACTGACACAATCATAGCTCACTGCAGCCAGGAGCTCCTGGGCTCAAGCAATCCTTCCACCTCACCCTCCTGAATAACTAGGACTACAGGTACAGTGCCCTACTAACAGACCTGAACTTAAAACTTGGTTCCAAAAAAAATTTCTAGCTGGGAAATACTGATCTAGTCAGTCAACAACGTCTTTGAATCTAAGTTTTTTTCTTATCTGTAAAGTGGGAATAACATTTGCCTTGTAAAGTTATCTCTATTAAATATATCTAGAATGATGCTTTATATGTAGAAGCTGATTCACGGTTACAAAATAAGGAAACAGTTGTAAAAGTATAGTAAATGCCAATGTAAACTACTAGTAGTATACAAATAAACATAAAAAAGCAACAATAATTTATTGGGTGTGACAAGACTGAAATGCTGCTTGTGTAATAATAACCTTCTCATTTAAAAAAAATAAATATGGGAAAACAAGCATGGGCAAATGTTTGTGGACTGTGAATTGGTTATTTCCCCCCTCATTATTTTTGCCAATCTGACTTTTTAACTTCATCAATGCTCAAAGATGACAGAACATTCCCCAGATTAGTCATATCGATAACAGTAAATTTTTCAAGCTGGATAAGCAAATATCTCCTTATTGCTAACAGTGTGAGGAAGCAATGCTAGCTAAAATGAGATACGGTAAATATTTATGCAAAACTAACAGACCTTTACCCCACAGGGAAGCTGCAAGCATGGGAAAAAAGCAGCTTCCCACAACTCAGCATAGCAGATGTCTGTAGATCTCCCTAAGGGCTATAAAGTCTCTACATCTATAAGACTGCTTTGAAGAGCATTGCCTTTTGCATGTTAGCCTCTTTGTAAATCCCAAACCTAGTAAAATTCTGAAATTACAGTTCTCTAATCTGTCTCTACCTAGAAACAGTACTTAATAAAAGATTTAGTTGGTTGGCTTCTTTTTTAAACAATGATCTCTCTCTTCTAGATTTTCTGGGTTACTAAGACAAAGAAAACAATTTATAACCAAAAAGGGTTAGGTTGAAAAATAACACACCTAAATATCTCTTAAGAAATTTTTCTCTCCATTTTATAAGATAAAAAGTAGCTAACCTAAAAATGATTCATGCCACAGAATTTCAGAAACAAAACGTCATTTACAAAGAAGAAATGAGATAAAAAGTAACAACGTTTTTCACTTCAGCCCATATGGGTGTGTGGGACCCCCATGATCTCTCCCCTTCCTAGTTACTGTCCAGCTGGAATGTGAGAAGATGGCCAGTGAGAAGATTGAAATGTAGCAACATGACATCATGGTGGGGACAGTTATGATGTCAGAGGAATGGGAAAGAGGACTTGTTAATCCTGACTCACCCAACCACTCTGGGGTAGGACTGTGCCCTCTTTGAGCCTCCTCTTTCCTACCTGTAATTGGGCCGACTGAGATTGCAGGCTTTCTCAAGAGGCTCTCCCAGCTCTTGAGAATGGTAAAGCAAGGATGCTCCCTTTTCTGTGGCCATCTCTGTAGGGTCAGGGACTCTTGGATATCTCCTATCTTCTCCTCCCACTGCACTCCTAGTCTCTGGAGAGATTGGAGGCAGCCCTTCCAGGTAGAGCCCTGCTTCCTCCTCTGGGCTCCTCCTCTGGGACCCCATGGTGTTCTGGGGCTCTGTATCCTGCTGTGATTCCCCTAGCATCATCCAGCACAGGGCTAGCCATCCACCTGCACCCCAGACATTCCCAATGGGCTTTTTCCTTTGCAGTATGAGATGTCCTATAGGCTCAAAATGGAAATGCGTAAACAGGTAACTGTATTGGGGATAAGGGTGTTCAGAAGGGTGGGTGGAGATCTGGAAGCCATGGGAGGAACCCAGTGTGGGCAGTCTGGGACAAAGCTGACCCGGAGCATATGGGTCTTGCCCTGAAATCTCAGAAGAGATCTCAGAGGGCTGATCTGGGGAAAGGAGACAGATTTCAGTCTCATGAAAGGAAAATGACTCTCACAGTTTGGAGACATCACCTAGCAGCTGGAGCCATCTAGAGGAGAGGCAGGCAGTGGGGAGGGGCCAGGCATCCCTATTGAGGAGGGCTCATAGCAGAGACTAGGGAGCAAGATCAGGGAGGCTGTGGAGGTAACTTCCTAGAAAGGGACTGTATGGATAGTCTTAAGGGTCCCTTTCAGTCCACAATCTCAAGTTTTGGGATGAACACCAAGAATCTGTTGCTGTTTTGAAGGTTTTCAGATGGATCCCAGTAGGACTGGCCAGAAGGTTCTGAGATCGTTCTTATGTCCCTGAGCTTGATCCCATGGTTCAGACTGACTGCACCATTCCAAGATAGACCTCAAGATTCTGTGACTGTCCTCAGGGTTCTGAGATTGACCACAAAGGTATAGTGCCAGGCACAAGGTTCTGGGACTTCCCAAGCTTCTGAGTTTTGCATGAAGGTTTGGAGATAAACCTCAAGTTCTGAGATTGACCCCTATGCGCTGAGTTGAGTCACAAAGTTCCGAGGCTGTCTCCAAGCTTATGAGTGTGATCTGAAGGTTCTGAGATAGACGAAAACTTCTGAAATTGACTCCAGTGGTTCAACCTTGAAATACTGAGATTAACTATGGTTCCTAAAGGGATGAGAGAGGTCCTGAGATTCTAAACTTGCCGGACTCTCAGATTCTGTCCATCAGAATATTAGAACCAACAGGTAGAGCCTTGGGTCAGGGATTCCAGGTGAGTGGGAAGAAGAAGGGGGATGGGCTGGGAGTACAGGGCGCCTGGAGTGCTCACCCTGGCATGCTTTTCCAGGTGTGTGTGGGCTATGTTGGTTCTGATGTAGGCAGGAAGAGGCTTATCTGCCCGGAGCACTGTGTGGTCCCATAAGTGCAAGCAATAGATCCCTTTATGGGGAGATGACAATAGGTAGAGCCCAGGCCCTGGGAAACTGGTTCCACTCTCTTGAGGCTGGGAGACACAAACCCCACCCAGACACACACAGCACACCTATAATTCAGGCAGAGGCAAAGCACAGGGCCATTGCCACACACCCCTTTCCCCATCCACACAGCAAAAAGAAAAAAAAAGTGTTTTAAGGCTCAGAAGATGATTCTATAGCTATAATTTAAAAGATAAAACCTTTTTTCTTTAAATGGTAGAAAATAAAAACTGAATGATAAAGGAAAGATCAGTACTATAACATGGCAAAAGAAAATATTATCTCCACTGCCACTTAAAAACACAGATTCTTGATGAGAAAAAAACGGCAACCCAACTTTTTTATATCATTTATCTTTCCAAAGGCCTGATTATCTACTATTAATATATAACATATATGAGATAGGCCTTAAACTTCTTAAAAGAACTTTAAAATAATTATGATGGAAAACGATTTATAAGCAACACAGATGAGGCATCAAAAAAGTCCAGTGTTTACAGATGTGTATATATTTAAAGCAATGAATAACAAACCTAAACAATGTTTAGGTTCACTCTTTAGAGCAAATGAGACAAAATCCCTTATGTCAGAAATCTGGAAAATAGGTAAAACAGGTGATTAGAAGTACAAAGAATAAGATGTAGTTATTAAATTATAATATGAAGGCAATAATTTAATGGTATTGTTGAACACAGAATCTATTTTCTGGGTTTCATCCAATTGATTGATCTAGATGAACCAAGAACTATAAACAGGCCTGTGACCAGTAGTTTCAAAAAACTGGGCACTGGAGTAATAATCCCAACTCTTCTGTTTAGAAACGACGTCAGTTTAGGTAAATTTGTGAACCTCTCAGAGGCTCATTTTTCTCAGTTTTAAAACAGGGACAACAGTATTCAGCTTAGTTGAAAGCTTAAAAAAGACAATGCATAGGAAGCACCTAAAACAGTGCATGGTACTTACTATGTACTCAATAAATGTAACATCCGGCCGGGCACGGTGGCTCATGCCTGTAATCCCAGCAGTTTGGGAGGCCAAGGTGGCAGATCACCTGGGGTCAAGAGTTCGACATCAGCCTGGCCAACATGGTGAAACTCTGTCTCTACTAAAAATATAAAAATTAGCTGGGCATGGTGGTGGGTACCTGTAACCCCAGCTACTCGGGAGGCTGAGGCAGGAGAATTGCTTTAACCATGGAGGTGGAGGTTCAAGTAAGCCAAGATCATGCCACTGCACTCCAGCCTGGGTGACAAGGCAAGACTCTGTCTCAAAATATACATACGTGTGTGTGTATACATATATGTATATATGTGTATATATACACACACAATGTATGTATGTATATGTGTGTATATATATATACACACACCATACACACACACACACACACACACACACACACACACACACACACATATATATCACCCTTTCCTACACCCCAAGTTTCTTGATAGGCCAAAACTTCACCCATTTTTAAAAATGCTCATTGTCACCTACATCACATCTTACCATCTTTCAAGCAACAAGTAATCATGATTTAAACACTGTCTTACTAATCAAACTACTGTAGCTTCCAGAATCCTTCTCTGAACAAAAGATCACCATATTTATCGCATTTTCACTGGATGCACAAAGTATATATAGGTTTAATCAGTTGCTATTTCCAAGAAACTGATAATGCATAAGAGGTTCTCCTTCGAGTAGTGACTAAAACAATGCCCAATCCATAAAATGTTACTTCCTCTATTCAAAAGCAATGAACATCTAAAACTTCTTAGATTTTAACTGACACCAATGCCTCTTCCATTTTGGTCTAAATAGTTCACTGAAATACAACTAAACTGAAAAATAAAATAAAAAGGAAAACATAAAAAGACAGTATGTGATAGGAAGTAACCACATTAATTTTTTAAATTTGGAAATAAGATCAATTTAATCATTAATTATTTCATTCCACAACTTCCCCAAAATACACATACTTCTCACTTTAATCTTCAGCACCAATGAATAAGTATCATTCTATCAGGTAAATTTCTTCATTTTGAAATATAATTCAGCAGGTAGCAAGAGTTCAAAATAACTGCCAAAACGATGACCTACACAGAACAGGCATTCAATATTTACTGAATAAATGAATAAACAAACTAATGTTAATAAATACAAAACTGTACAAATTCTGAGTGATCAAAGGTAGATTTAAAAGTATATTGCCAGTCCAAACTATCTAACCCATTTTGTGAATAGAGATGTTGTTCCACAGTCTGAATTGAAGTAACTCTTTTAAACCTATTCCTAACTCCCAAATGAATTTAATTCTAAAAATAGGCTGAAATATAAAAGATAAGGAATATTATCACAGCAAGGGACAAAAACTATCTTAGCAACAGCTGTTAAAAATATATGAATTCAAAATGATTTTACAAGCATAGATAAAAGTTTTAGGAAATCTTCAATAATTTCTGAGGTCTAAACAATAACAGCTACTATAACTTACTGACCTCTTTCCTTTTTTTTTTTTTTTTATTTTTTTGAGATGGAGTCTCACTATGTAGCCCAGGCTAGAGTGCAATGGCACCGTGTTGGCTCACTGCAACTTCTGTCTCCAGGGTTCAAGCAATCCTCCTGTCTCAGTCTCCCAAGTAGCTGGGATAACAGGCACCCACAACCATGCCTGGATAATTTTTGTATTTTTTAGTAGAGACAAGATTTCACCATGCTGGCCAGGCTGGTCTCAAACTCCTCATCTCAGGTGATCTGCCCACCTCGGCCTCTCTAAGTGCTGGGATTCCAGGCGTGAGCCATTGCACCCAGCCCACTGACCTCTTTCTTACTATGTGCTAGGTACTTACACACACTGTCATTTAATCTTCACGACAATTATGCAAAGTAGGTGTTATTCCCATTTTTACAGATGAGAAAATTAAACTGCTAATCAGAGAGGTAAATTTGTCCAAGGTCTCTCAGCTAGTAACAGAACAAATCTGACACACCAAAACCCAGGCTCTTTTCTCTGTATCATCCTCCTTCAGTTCCCTTCCACTGCTCCTCTCTTACAAACGCTAAAATATAGAAATAAATACACACACAATTAAGGGCTGAGACATCTTTTCCTTTAAAAGCTACTTTTTATCTGTGAAAAAATGATAGCTTCAAAAAAAAAATCAGCCAGGGAGTCAAAATTAATATAATTACTATTACATATCCATATAATATTTGACTTATTTTCTATTTTTGGAAACAGAATTGTACCTTGTATCCTTTTAAGCTATAATCGTATGGTAAGACGCTTCTCCTTTTTTACTGTTCACATCCAGGCAACACACCCAATTTACCTTTATATACTATCTCAAGAATTCTAGTCATGCAGGGCTTCTTGGTAAATACAGTAACTACTATAGAGACCTCAAACTTTCCCCCAAATTGTGCAACTAACAATTGCAACTAAAATGCAACCGAAGTACAAGTATATTATCCTAACAATGGTACAGGTTGAGTATCCCTTACCCAAAATGCTTGGGGGGCCAGAAGTGTTTCATTTTTATTTTTTATTTTTTTGTATTTTGGAACATTTGCATATTCACAGTAAGGTATCTTGGGAATGGGACCCAAGTCTAAACACAAAATTCATCAATGTTTCACATACACTCTATACACACAGCCTGAAGGTAATTGTACACTATTGTAAATAATTTTGCGCATGAAACAAAGTTTGTATTATGTACTTATGTGTATAATTTTCCAGTTGTAGCACATGTTGGCACCCAAAAAGTTTATTTTGGAGCACTTCTGATTTTGAATTTTTGGATTACGGATACTCAACCTGTACTGACAAACTATTATCTCTGAAACTAATGCTCTCAATTGTGATACAACAATAGAAAAACAATATGCATCATGGCAAGTCAAAGTTATTCTTCACAGGAAAATTTTTATTTATTTATTTATATTTTAAATACACTATATCATCCCAAGTATCAAAAGCCAGAATCAACTCCACGGATTCTGAAAAATTGGCTTTTCCTTCGCAAGAAAAACTCAAAATTAAATAATTTTATTTACAGGCCAATGATAGCTACTTTTCTATTGCAGTTCCTGCATGCATTCTGAAATAAGACTAGCAATATGATGTAATTAGAGAAAACTAAAGCTATCTGGATATCTACAAAGACTACTTTAATGTAGTGTCCCCGTACACAGTGAAAGAAGCCAGTTAAGAAAAAATTAATTTGATACTGGTACTATACTAAAATATCTCCATCATGTTATATATAATAATTATTTATTTCCTAAGCTATACAAATCCTCTTCTGCCACCTCTTTGTCACCTGAAAATCTACAAACTGAAGAGATTATATCTGCTTATTTTGCATCCCATTGCTTATTACCTAATACCTCCCCCTCAAAAGAATGTCCTGTGAAATTGTGATCCTAGATCCATAACAGAATGTCTCATAGTCCCTGCAACCATGGAAATGGCAAACTTACTGATTATACTGAATGCTAATAAAATCTACGACATCTTGAATCAAAATGGAGGCTTTCAGGCCCTCAAGACAAACTAACCTGAGCAGTTGAAAGTGGCAATGATTTCTAAACTAAAATTAGACGAATTTCTTTACTTTTATATCATCTTAGTGATCATCTTAAAGATATGACAGATCCTTCCTCTACAGAACAAATGACATGGGTGAACACAGGATTTTTATAAATGATTCTGATGTTCTTCTCCAAAGAAAATAACATCACTGAGAACTCCCAGAAGACTTGGAGCCATTAAAAGCTGGGATTCCTTTCAATTGGCATCATTCCAACAGAGGCTCAGTGAGAAATGAAACCTCTACAAATCAAATCTGTTGCAATGTTATTTTTTCCAGAGGTTAATTACCTGCTTCTGCTACACTCACACACTCACACACACACACACACACACACACACACACACACACACAGAGAGAGAGAGAGAGATTGAAGGAGAGGCTGGAAAAGTAGATGACATTCTGTTGTAAGCCTCCTCCAGAAATACTCAAAATGAAATCAAAACAACTTCTGGCTGTCAAGTTCTAGATACATTCCATGAACATGCTCTGCTGCTTGACACCTGTCAATCTATAGTACTAATACCTCAAACTATCAGACAGTAAGAATTTACTGTAAGAAGTCACACTTTCAGACTTTGTCTTTTAAAAATACTTAGTGAAATACTTATAAGTGAAATTATGGTATCCAAAAACTGCTTCAAAAAAATCAGTGAGAAGGGGGAAAAGAAAACCGATAAACCAAGTTTGTCCATACATTGGTAACTGCTAAAGTAATGATGGGAACATGGAGGTGCATCATACCATGCACTGTACTTTTGTATATGTTTGAATTTCCCACTAAAAAAAAAACTTTCATAGACTCCAAATAACCCATTTAACAAGCATCTACTGAGCTTGTTGTAGACTATATTATTATTCAAAATTATTTAACCTCCACTTTCCTTAAGGGGATTATACAGCCTTACCTGTAATCGTGCAACTTGCAATGCCACCTGTTGAAGGACTATACATCCCTACCCCACTGACAGTGAGCTCTGACCATATGACTTGCTTTGGCCACTGACATGTGAGCTGATGTGATACACTATGACTGAGTGAAAGCTTTAAAAGCCACTGTATGTCTGCATCTGTTTTCTTGCTCTTTCCCTCATCCACAATAATGGCATATCCCAGACAGCAGATGCTCCTTGAGCTGGGGTTCCAAAATAAGACACGTGAAGCAATGCTGCAGTCAATCCACAGCAGACAAGGTGTAACATAAGCAAGAAGAAAAACAGTGTTGTAAGCCATTTGATAGTGTTGCTATAGCAGCGTAACCTAGCAAAAGCTGACAGATACACTTATTATGGAGTAGGTGCAAAAAATAAAATTATAGGCTGGTATATTTTTTACGTGTTTCAAAAGACAAAAAAAATTAACTATTGCTACCTATAAGGACAGGATATGAGAACTAATAGGTGTGTAGAAATACTTTTTTATACCATTATATATGATTTGAATTTTCTGTGTATGTCTGCATGTGTGTTTAACCTGAGCAGCAGCATCTGGGTAACTGGATCATTTGGGACATTTATTTTTCTTCCTTCTGCCTTTCAGTATTAAAAATAAAAATATAATAAGGCAACCAAGAATTACTTAAAAATGAGTAAGAACTTGGCCAGGCATGGTGGCTCACACAAGCACTTTGGGAGGCCAAGGCAGGCAGATCACGAGGTCAGGAGATCGAGACTATGCTGGCTAACATGGCGAAATCCCGTCTCTACTAAAAACACAAAAAATCAGCTGTGCATGGCAGGTGCCTGTAGTCTCAGCTACTTGGGAGGCTGAGGCAGAAGAATCACTTGAACGTGAGAGGCGGAGGCTGCAGTGAGCCGAGATCATGCCACTGCACTCCAGCCTGGGCAACAGAGTGAGACTCCATCTCAAAAAAAAAAAAAAAAAAAAGAACTATCCTTCTACCCCTGAAGAACTCAAGTATTAGCTAACAATTTAGCTTTAAATAAGGCTTCTCCTTGCCCCCATTCATTGTTAATTTTTTAAAATGTCCAAGGCTAAACACTATGTACATATATTTAGGAGTATGTCACATGCATTTCTATCTGTTTGCTCACTTTCAGGTTTCAGCAAAGCAATGCAGTGTTTTGCATATGGATGGTACAGCTATTGATCTCAAAGGAAATTCTCACAATTTCATTATTTTAGTATGACAGTTAAATTGGCAAAGAAGTTTGCTCTAGTCAGGGGTGTCCAAGGGAGAGAATACAGTCATGGGTTCTTAGTTTCTGTTTCTGCTTGGTCCAGTAAAGCCCCTTTCTCATCCCTTTTTTCTGTTTATCAGGAGAGAAAGAAACTAAAAACCATGGCTTCAGGCTGCTGAAAGCCTAAAACAAAACAAAACAAAACAAAACAGAACAACAGCAGCAAAATAAGGCAGGTTGGACAAGCTTGCTAGGTATTAAGTTTTGTAAACATGACTTAACCAGTACTAGAGACAAGGAATCTATTAAGGTAACTTTTTTGAGACGGAGTCTCGCTTCGTCACCAGGCTGGAGTACAGTGGCGCAATCTTGGCTCACCACAACCTCCGACTCCCTTGGTTCAAGTGATTCTCCTGCCTCAGCCTCCCGAGTAGCTGGGATTACAGGCATGCGCCACCATGCCCAGCCAATTTTTGTATTTTTAGTAGAGAAGGGGTTTCACCATGTTGGCCAGGATGGTCTCAATCTTCTGACCTCATTATCCATCTGCCTTAGCCTCCCAAAGTGCTGGGATTACAGGTGTGAGCCACTGCGCCTGGCCAAGGTAACTCTTACGGGGTAAAATTATAAAAGAGTGTTGAGAGAAGGGGAAAAAGGGGAGAAATTCTAATCATGACTCTTGTGGTGATGAAACAACACTTGAATGGTTACAGAAATCAAGTTCAATAGAGTAACGCTTTACTACATGAACGTGTTTTTACTTCAAGAGAGCAATATCTGAACATAGCAGTAACCTGCAAAAGACTAAGAACATGACTGCACTTTTCATCTTAGGATCTCAAAGCACTTCAAAAACCTTAATTTAACCCTTGTATCACCTGAGAGGTAGTGATATAATAATACATCATTATAACCATCTATCCTGCCAATATAAAATATTTAAATACCTCTTCAGCAACACTTGCCCTCAGAAGGTCTTACTAAACAGCCAATAAAACAGGAAATAGGCTGACAGTGCATGGGCCACCAACAATCTCCGAAAAGATCAGACCTTCACCCACAAGAACCACTTCCTCTGGGAAAACCACAGAGACTATACTGGGCAAACCACAACATATCAGCTTGTGTCTGGAACACAGGCAGATAACCCATCTGGAAGGATATGTCTAAGCACTTTCACAGGATTTCTTGTGTATTAAATGTATTTGGGGTATCTATTACTCTTCTAGACAACATACAGCCACTTTCCGCACCACAAGATCAATTTCAGGTATCACTCCTTCAGATGCTGATGAAGTCTCCAGTTTTTTTTGTTTTTTTTGAAACAAGCCTTGCTCTGTCATCCAGATAGGAGTGTAGTGGTGCAGTCTTGGCTAACTACCTCTGCCTCCCAAGTTCAAGCTATTCTCCTTCTCAGCCTCCCGAGTAGCTCGGATTACAGGCATGTGCCACCAGATCCAGTTCATTTTTATACTTTTAGTAGACATAGGGTTTTGCCATGTTGGCCAGGCTGGTCTTGAACTCCTGACCTCAAGTGATCGGCCCACCTAAGCTTCCCAAAGTGCTGGGATTTACAGGCGTGAGCCACCATGTTTGACTAGTTTTTCTACAACAAAATAATCTGCACTTTTTTGAATCCACAAAAGACCTACAAAGTCCTCTTTGATCTTTTGAGCATATGAATGTAAAATCAGCATTTATATGTAATAGCTGACAAAAACTGTAGTATCAGAGTAGTATCTTTAAATAACTCTAATGTGTTACATAACACCAAAAGAAAAAGCAGTGTGACAAGTAGCTAATTAAAAGCATTAACTAAAACCAGGCTTTCTTAGATATTTCCAATTTCTGCATGAATTGTTACTTGCAGTCCAAGACAGGAAACCTACTTTTCATTGGCCATTAGATTTGCTTGTCTGTAGACACTGAGAAACCACCCAGGGCTGTCATGTGACTATGCTCTCAAAAACCAGGACTCAGCATTTGAATTAGTAAAAGATCCTGTTTTGGTATGAATCTAAACTGCACTGGTGCATGCTAACTCAAGAGGTAAAGTTAGTGTATTTTTTCTTGTATTAAAAGTCAACAATACATGCTCACGCAACTTAGGCACAGCCTCTGACCAGGCACTAGCTTCATAGGCTTCTCTTGGAGTTAGAAGGTGCCTTACAACTGTTTTTCCTATATGACTATCTTGATGCTTCCAGATATTCTAAGTTGAAAAGGTAAAATGCTCTAAATTTGGCATGTTTGCAAATTTTAATATTACCAAAATACAAAATATTAATATTAGCAAAATACGAAACAAGGACAATCTATTTCAATAATCTGAAACTAAATTAGTACCAAAGAAAAAGGTCTAATAAAATATTCAAAAGGTCTACAGTCTTATAGATTTTAATACGCACTTTTTCTGTTATTGTGTCTTGTCATTATTAACAATTCTTGTAAATACAACAGCAAGAAAGTAAAATATTTCAATTTTCACATCCATTTTACTGAAAAAAAAATACTGCTAGGCATTGCTATTTCACTAATACGTGGAAATACGAGGAGACAAAACAATAAGGTAAAAATAAACCAAAACATTCGGGGAAATGGCCTACAATTTAAGATAAGGGACTAAAAAACCACCAAAAAAAGTAACAACTTCCTGATGTATTTCATCACATTGCAACAAGATGATTTTCAACCAACAGTGGCGAACATTATTTCTATACCCTACCCTTTTGTCATATAATTGATAACATTTGTTGAGAGTACTCTTATTTGAAAGAATCACTTTGTAAAAAACCCTTTTATAACATGAGTAATTGCTTAATTAGTTGATCTGGTGTTTGTATAAATTTGTTTGTTTCATTTGACTGTGACACATCTCATATCCATTCTGACTATCTAAAAAGTGAATCAAAATGACCTTGAGAATCTCTTTACCCACATTTTTGCACTGGGAGAGCAACTGAGAGAAAGCTAATAAAGTATTAAGAGAAACAAGTTGATTTTTAGACAATGGATCAACGGAAAGCATAAAACTTGGCTAAGCAAAGAGTAAGGGAAGGGGACCGGAAAGGATAATGAATAACCGTCTGAAACATTTAGAATCATACAAACATAAAATGGGAGGGGAGCATTGTTTAGCCTGGTACAGCAAGTACATACAAGTAACAGGACAACTTAAAAGAAAAGTTTGAGCTAAAGATCAGGAAAAACTTCCTGACAGCAAGATCTATCAGATTGCTCTTTAGTCTCCTTAGGAAATGACAAAAGCTTTCATCCTCAAGAGATATTTAAAATTAGAACGGGTAAGGTACTAGAAAGTATGCTGTAAGAGAAAATTTCAACTGACTTCATCAAGTTGGAGAGTTACTAAAGAAAAATAGTACAGAAAAATATAGTACAAAGAAAGACAATAATTAAAAGTAAAACAAATGAGAAACTTAAAAGCCAGAAAATCTAGGTTAAAATCTTTGGTCTGTCCTTTCTAGTTTTATAATCTTGATTTAAATTGTATAAATTACCTTAAAGCATGACAGAAACATGATCTGCCCTGTACCGAATTGAAAATATTGTAAATGTTAAAGAATTATACTATCACAGGATATCATTACATACATGATGATATTTTACCAAAAGAAGGCAAAAATATAATTTTGTTGATTCAAAAATGTTCATTCACATGGCACTATTTCGAAAACCTGGAATTATTAAAAGGAAAAGGAGCATGTCTTCAAATAAAGCTCAAGAACATTATCAAAACCAAGTTTTAACAGAAGACACCAAAGGAAGTTAAGCTACTATTCCTATGTGTCATGATCAATTTCTAGGAAACAAGCAATTATATAAGAAACATTTATAGTAATGAGACAACCACGATGCAAAAGAGTCCCTTCCGTTACCTCTGGGAACCAGTATGTCATCCTGCTGTTTCTGTGATCCATATCAGTTTCGGAAACAATTCATACCCAGCTCTGGATGTCATTTAGACCACATATGTACAACAAAATATTTTCCAACTGTCTTCCCTGGAATTGCAATACTCCACAGAAAAATATGTAAAATTCACCATTTATGGATTCCATGAATGTCTGCCTCAAACTTCATTTTTTAAACTGAAAACTCAAACTTTATTTAAAAAAAAAAAAAAAACTGCCCAGCTTGGTGGCTCAAGCCTGTAATCCCAAGCACTTTGAAAGGCCGAGGCACACAGATCATCTAAAGTCAGGAGTTCAAGACCAGCCTGGCCAACATGGTGAAACCCCATCTCTACTAAAAGTACAAAAATCAGACAGGCATGGTGGCAGGCGCCTGTAATCCCAGCTACTCGGGAGGCTGAGGCAGGAGAATCGCTTGAATTTGGGAGGCAGATGATGTAGTGAGCTGCAATCACACCACTGCACTCCAGCCTGGGTGACAAAGCAAGACTCGGTCTCAAAAAAAACAAAACAAAACAAAAAACAAAAATTACATCTCAATGGTATATACATGTTAACAACTGGAAACCACCAATGTGTTACGTGGTATTCCAAGGTTAACATAGTTTTGTAAAGATTTCAAACAAAGCTTCTCTTGTCACCTCAATGAATACAAACATCATATAATGTACCATTAATCAGGAAGACTACAGCTCTGTACTTTCAAAAAAAGTTACTTTAGGCTCTGCATGTTGACTCATGTAAAACTGTCCAAGTGAATGTACTATTGCATACCTTTATGACTCAAGATTTTATACTCAACTAAAAAGGCAAAGATAAAACTGAACACAAAACTAACACTGTGATCCTTAGCCCCCATTTCCATTTTGTATTTATTGACTGGCTGACTTTATAAGAAAAGGTTACAAATAATTTTACCTTATATTACTTCATGCAATGTTGAAAATAACATATAAACATAGTAGTTCTTTTTTTTAGTCAAAAGCATTATACAGCAATTTTGCAGATACAAGTATTATTAATGAAAATGCTAATTACTGGGTACAGACACAATAAAGTCACAGGTTTCCACACTCACGTAAAAAATTTGCTTAAGTTAAATAGCTTAAAGCTGAATTTCGTACTTAAAAAATTACATCAAAAAGCTATGTTTATCTATAAATCAAAAACTACAAAATTCATAAGCCCTAGGCAAAACAAAAGTCCATTTATTTCAAGGAAGACCCTTATAACTTTCCTAACTATACTGTCCCTGAATATTCAATGTTATAGACGCTGGCCTGAAATCAAATTTACTGAGTCTATTGAAAGAGCATTCTCTCCTTCCTACCTCTCAGGAGAAATTCCAATTGCTATTGGACCCCTAAATTCTCAGAGATACAGGAAAGACATCGAGGAGGATTGGAAACAATTAGGATATATTTTAAGACCGAATGGAGCAACCAAAGCAGACTGAACAGCAGCAATCAGACATCTCCACCACGTGTCAAGTGCTCATTCTCAACGATGAAAACTACAGACCCTAGGTCTCACAGAAAAAGAGAAAAAGACTGTTCATAAACTGCTTAGAATTTTTTTTTAAGCTGTTTGAATAGACTACATAGAAGCAATAGCTACCATGAACGTAGGGTGAGTTTTAAGTTTTAAAAAAAGTTCGAGTTTTAGGTTTTAAGAAAAGGGGTGCAGACTGGGGAGTAAAAGATGAAGAGAAAGAGAAAAGAACAAGTGAATGTGTTGATTTAACTGCAAAATAGTAACAGGATGTAAGAGAGTTCTGAGTATCCAAAGTGACCAATCAGAGCCTAAACATAGCTGAATTCCATCCTAGCCCCAGCACATCCCTAACACAAGAATAAAACCCTTATCTTGTTCAGCCATGTGTCGCCTGCCACAAACTGCAAAACAGAACAACGCCCAAAACCAGCCAGTCTGATTTCAACTGAGGACAGACAGACTCTGTAGTCAGAAGCACCACAATGAAAGAACTCTAACTCACACAGCTGGCCTGGTGGTTCTGCACACTCTACGAAACAAAGCCATACCACATACAGCACTTCAAACTTGAAAGGATCTCTATCTAAAAAGCTACACTGGTGCTGTTAATTTTCCAATAGTTCTAGAATCAACAAAATATATCTACAGTACACTGGAGTTAGTGTAAAAAGAGGATGAGTAGGGCTGAGAGAAAGCTAGAAACTACTCTATACTGATAACCTTGTTAAGACACCGTGGCATAGAAATAATATTAAACCAGTACCTCCAGATTTCACCCCAACATATATTCAAATCACGAACAACTACTCTCTTAAGAGCAAATGGATGCTTTATATTTACAAAATATATTTAAAGAAAAAGTAGTGGTCAAATAAGAATAATTCTTAATTAAAAAAAAAGTAAAGCCCTACAAAACAGGTCTCAGCAGTGCTTATTAACTGGCTTTCCAAGGTTTTTTTTTAAAAAAAATATGTAAAATTAGGCAGCACCCGAACCAGTTCAAAAAACATTAATGCCCAAACCAATTTGTAGATTAATCTTAAAATATTCATTTTGTAATCTCTTGTGCCTAGCACAGTGCCTGGCCACAAAAACAAAAAACAGGCTTTCAATAATTTCATCCTTACTGAATGTTTATATGCCATCTAAGTTATGAAGAGGATACAAATCCCAAGACTCTATTTCCAAGATAATGAGAAGAAAAATCCCTGAGAAGCAATGCTGAAGAAAAATCATTACTTGAGGGGTTTTAAGCGATTTGTGTGTGGAATGAGTTGTTTCTATATATTAAACACCTCAGAATCGCAATGAAAACCAACATTACATTAGTTCCTAGTAAGACTTCTTGTCTACAGGCTCAACAGAAAGAGCAAGAATTGAATGAACCAGAAAAACAATTATCCCGACACCCGTGAAAGTGATTTCTCAGAAGCAAAATACCCTGAAAGGAAACAAACGGGGATAACCAGAAGACAGCAAGATAAGCACTGTCAATACTTAACATTATTTAATTGAAAATGAAAAGCCATTCTGAAAAATACACAGAGTAAATATAAATAATTTAAATATTTAACGGACTCTTTTAAGTGAACATTCATGTGACGCTGGAAAGCATCAACAGGAAGAGGAAGTTCTGTTTCTGGAGTAGCTGTTATGGTATGATAATGGAATTTGGCCCTTTTAAAATCAACAAATGAATCTTACAATTGGGTAAAACTCTTATTAGGAAATTAAACTACTTTGTGCAAAAGCACTACTGTTGCACTTTTCATCAAGGAGCTTTGGCACTCTAATTCAGTTACCTGATCTATTTTTTCATGATGTAATAGTTTGAAGATTGACTTAAAAATAAAGCAAACTGACAAATTTGGGTTGGGACTGGCATGCAGTGTCATAATTAAATTGAGAAATGAAATGTGGTGAAGAAATCAATATGCTTTTATCCCTTACCCTATGAGAAGAGTAACTCTTAGGATAAGCAAACTGCACTTCAACCACACATGGTCTAGCTCAATTCGCCCCACACCACCATGCAACACTGATAAGTGCTCTAAAGGGCAGAAACAGAATTCAGCAAATTCAGCTGCACGCTTATGGGTTTATATCTCTTAAACGCCAAGTGTTTCTGGAAGATGAAATATTTAAATACAAGAATTAAAAGCAAACCCCATGATTTATCCTCATTTCTTCAGCTCCTGGACACTGTCTCCAGCAAGAACCTGTGATTTACTGGTAATGTCAACATTCTGGAAAGTTATTAGATAATAATTAAACACTGTGCAGGTCAACATCTAAAAGAGATCAAGTTCCCAGATCACCATGCAGTAGGCTCAACATTAAGTTCACAGGTAGAAATTCCTGAAATGTAATTGTCTTGAGAACTCCCTCAAGACAGGGCTAAAACCAAAAAACAATACACCAATACCAAGCCGACTTCAGACACTGACCTTCACCCAAAATGACCTTCTCTTCTGATTTCCAGATGAGTACACGATCCTAATGCACACTACAGGCGGAAAACCACAATCATGGCTTTACCTCCCCCTTCTCCGAGAATCGGGAGGGAAGATTCTCTCCAGAAAAACAACATTTCCAAAAGCCAATCAACTGGATAACTGGCAGCAACCCTGGGCTAACTGCACAGCTCCGAAACAACCCTCTCTCCTCTGCCTGTCAACTTCGCTGGCCAAAGGCAATCTGCAATCACCGACTCCCCTGCTAGGTCGGGCCCAATTCCGGAAGGCCGAGCGAAGGAGGAATTCATACCAACCTGTCGGTGATAGTAGACTGTGTGCCACTCATTGGGGCCCTTGGCGAGAGATCCTCCTTTTATCCAACTTGCATTTTACAGTAACACCTCCTCCCCACCCCCAGTGCTCTGGGATCAGGCCCAACTCCGTCAGGGACGCAAAAGTCCAACTCAAAACTCCATTCAGTCATCTAGACCATCCGACTGGAAGAGGTCAAGGGATGCGGGTTGGAGCAAAACAAGTTATCTCCCAAAACAAACTGAGAAAGCCAGGGAGCGAGTCAGTCCAGAGCGAGTCGAGATATGAGAAATCCTCCAGAGGCACAAGGAGAAACTTCCTCAGAGAGAAGACCGCGCGCCGTGGGAAGGGGACCCGGGACTCCCGCCGGGGCTGGGGCGGGATCAGCAGCTCAGGGACGGGTGTCGGCTCCTCCTCCGGAGTCTCGGGGCCTCGAACTCCCCGCCGCGGCAGGGCCGGGGCCCTCCCTCCCCGCTCTCTATCTGGGGCTGCCGGCTGCTCGTGGTCGCAGCGTCTGCCGCGTCTCCGGCCGTCCCGCGCCGGGCTCGCGCGGTTCCATGTCCCGGGCCCGGGGCTCTCCTCCTGTGCTCGCCGCCCCCACCAGGCTCCTGGCGCTGGGACGAGCCGCAGGCGCCGGGGTAGGGGTCCCGCGGCCCAAGGTGACAGGGACCCGGGTCTCTCAGCGCCGCGGACTGCTCCCCATCCCTTTGAGGCCCGGACTCTTCCGCAGTCGCCAGAGGCGGCGGCTCCTCCCCGACGCTCCCCGCGAGGGGCGGGAGATGCCCGTCCGGCCCGGCCTGGAAGCCCTGGCCCCGGAGGCGGAGGCGGCGGCGGCGACTCCCCGCGCAGGGCCGGCTCGCCGGGTTCTGGAGGCCCTCGCGGGCGCGCGCAAACGACGGAGAAGGCCAGCGGCGGTGGGGGCCGCGCAACCGCGGGCGCGCGCGCGGGTTCCGGTTCCGGTTCTGGCTTCCAGGCCCCGGCCGCGTCCGGCGCGAGCTCGCGCTTCCCGTCCCCCGCTGACTTTTTTGGCCCCCTCCTCTCAGACTTCGGGAAGCCGCCTCACCCGGGATCCCTCCGCCTCTCAGGCTCGCTCTCCCGCCCCCGCGCGGACGGCTCCGCCGCAGCGCGGTTAGGGGGAAGCGGCAAAGTAGTCCTGCGGGGCGGAGGGAGGTGGGACCCGGGCGGCCCCGGGAGGCCCACCTACCTCCCGCGGCGCCTCGGAGCCCTGAGTGCCGAGGCGTGCCCCTTCGAGTCCAGTTTGTACTAAGTCGACTTTCACCACAGACCGCCCGAGAGCGCCCCCCAGATCCCGAGGACATTGTGCCCGGAGGCTCTTTGGAAATTACCGGCCCCCCTTGTCCTGGAAACTTTTATTCCTTAAGGGAATGCACTCGGCGCTCCTGTTTCCTGGCCGCGCGCGATCTGCCTGTGCCGCGCCGGCGCCCCTCGCTGCCTCAGCTAGCGCCACCGCAGATCCCGCTCACCTGGGCACCTGTCGGCCCCGGGGGGAGAGCGCGGCGGGAGCGGGAGGCTCGGGGATGCGGCAGAGCAGCTGGGGACTGCAGCCAGGGCTTCTCGGTATAAATATTGCTTTTAGGCTGTTTCTGTCTTGGCAAAATGAAATGTGTTATTTGCCAAATTGAGAAAGCATGGTGCTTTCCATAGCGACTTAACAAGCGTGTTGTGGAAAGAAATGGGAGAAGAAAAAGAAGTATATTTATCCAGTAAATAGCACTATGGTTCTCTGAAGGCTTCCCAAACGGTTTTTCGGTTTTTTTCCCTACTGGGTAGAGAGATTTAGATACTCATCTAGTTTTATGACTGAATAATTTAGTATTATCGCAATTTAAGTACTACATACAATACAGTTCTTCAATTCTGCCTGCAAACGTCTAAATGGCTATTCCCTTTACCCAACTATTTTCAGACTTTTGAGCTTAGACCTATGCTGGTGGCAAGGGATTTCAGCCATTTTGTGGAATCCAAGTAGCAAATCAAATCTAATAAACAATGGATGTGGAGAGAGGAAACAATTACCTCTTAACAATACTGTTGCAAAAAGTCCTTCTGAAACAGTTCATGCAAGGATCATTATCCCCGAATAGAGGCATGAGCTCAGGCTGACGTTAGTTAGAACGGGGTAAAAAAAATAAAAAACGGAAAAGATAAACAGAGGCCAGAGACGACTCTTTATTGCTTGATTTTTTTAGGTTCAAGGCACAGCCAGCTAATTTTGTAATGTTTATTTTTGGAAAGAATAGAAGCAGATTAGCCAAGAGACTTTCCTAATGATGAAACCAAGACACATTGCCACCTGCTGGCGAATCCTAGCATAACAATTCTACCCTGAAGACTTAAAAATTGAGTGTTTACATGTAACTGGAATCCCATTCATCCATCTGTCTGTCTATCTGTCTATCTATCTACCTACCTATCTATCTATCTATCTATCTATCTATCTATCTATCTATCTATCTATCTGTCTGTCTATCTATCTATACATATACTGACCAAAATGCAAACCTTATCGCTAAACTTAAAAAAAATCTTTCTTAAAAGTACTAAATATCTTACGCTCCCCTATTCTAATAATATTACAGTGTAAGTATCAATTAATTGAACCCAATGACTCATCAAATCATGCATTTTAAAAATGAGTTCCCCTCTTCCTTTAATACTTGAAGGAAGCCTCAATACTTAAGCTTCAGGAATTAAAAAAACTGGGAAAGTTTCCGAATTCACCTTCTCTTCCTTGCATACAAAACCTCTTGGCAAGCTGCTTTCAAGATCTTTCCAAACTTAAGCAGACCCACGGTTCTAGCTGTGAGCAAAGAAGGCATTTTGCTGTGGGAAAGCTTCAGAAGATGGTAGGCAAAAGACTGAATTAAGCCAGTAGTTATTCATTCCAGAATTAATTTTTTTTTAATGACGAAAATCTCTCTAGTCGCCTACAAAGCATTAATGAAAACAAAAACAAAAACAAAAAAAATACCTGAAATCCTCTTTAAAGCTTCTGGTAGCTCAACTGTTCTAAAGACTATAGGATGCCTTCAGAAAGTCAAGCCAGTCTAGGTAGAACACACTCCTCAGGGTCAGTAGTGCTTTACCTAGAAAAATGAGATTGATGACCCAATCCCCTGGACATGCTCTTTGAGGAGATTTCCCAGTGGGGATTATCCTAAACCACATTCTCATCCTCTTGTCCATTCTTTCAACGTGCTTATTAAGTATCTACTATGCATCCCAGACTGTTTTAGGCATTGGAAGTACTGTCCTCAGGACAGGGCCCCTAGCTGTCTTCAGATGATGTTTCTGATGTCAACTCACTTGACACTACCACTTTAAAGGCAAGTGTCCAAACAGGTGACCGAACAAGAAACAAATTAAGGCTCTTCCTCTCTCTTTTGGCAGACTGTTTTCTGTATGTCAATTGTTACCCCCCCAAAATAAAAAATATCGTGAATGATTGACAATCAACAGCAGATTAGAGATATTCACAAGTATGAATACAGGTCAACATTTCTACAGGTCAAAAGGTTTTTTTTAACTTCTTGGCAAAACCACCACAAAAATATAAAGACAGACTCTGGATTTATAAAAAGTTGTTTTACTTTTATAAAATTTAGTACAAATCTTATGGAAATATAAATCCTTCTTAAACAGTGTTAGTTATCGTTACATAGTAATCCAGTGCAAATGAGTACTTCATTTTGTCCAAGTATACCACACATTCATTAGCCCTTCATTTACCTGTGGTTTCAAAACTGAGCATTATCTTAACTGCTGAGTCATCTTCAGTTCACATTGTTCTCTCAGAGGTTTTTTTCATAGTTATTAGTGACATCAAGAAAAGCTGAAATGAGGGATTCCCTTCCCCTTACCAATTATTCAGATTTCTCACCATTCAAAAAAACCTATATACATTCCAATGAAAGTGTCCCCAAAACAACAAGATCTGCAGTCCTTTCACTTCTGGGGAATAAGAGAGAAAAAGAATTGGTACCAGATTAAGCCTGTTCATTTGTCTGGTATGGAACAGGTTGCACTGTGCCAAAATTCAAGAGCCAGCTTTTTTATTTTTTAAGCTCATGTGCCAAGCCACTCTTTTCTGCTAGGCTTTTGCTAAAATCAGCATTCCCCAGCATCCTACTTTGACTGCAATTTTGTTGGAAAGAAGCTCACCAGCATTTTAGGGGCACTCATGATAGAAAAAAAAAAAAAGTGGAAATTAAAAAAAAAAAAAAAAGGAAGTGGAGATGCTGTCAGATTATCTCAATGACCAGTAAAACTCTTTCATATTCATTTTTAAAGATCCACTGTTAACATGCTTTTAAAGTTACTGTTCCCTTAACAATGATGACTTTACACCATTCCAACCACTCCCTCATGCCTGGTTTCTGTGGCCAAGACATCCATTTTCAAGACTGCTCATTACGTGAGATTACCAGTGGCCATGGAATGGACTGACACTTCCTACTGACCAGCCTTGGCTCCAGTAGCACCATATGCTTGCTCACCCACTGAGCCAGTCAAACACCATTGAACTAAATAACATGGTAAAAATAATCAATAAATACATAAATACTTCATATTTCCGTAAAAGCCCTATGTTAAAGACCTCCATTAATAAAATGCCACATAATGTCTCTATGAAATATACAACAGGCTATTTCATTCATTTACAACAGGTTTAAACTCAGGCAAAGAATAAACAAGTAACCTATCCAAATGATCTGGCAAGTGAGTAGCAAAATTAGTTAAAAGAACCCAGGAATTCTTGATTCTTAACCCCTTGTTCTAAGTTTATATTCTTGCTTCTCTTGGAGACTGTCACACTAAGAATTATTATGTTTTTTCCTTTCAAGACTGACCTTGTCATATTAGTTTGTCCATAGACTGGTACCTTTTTAATAGAAATAAGAAAAAAGGAAGAGTACTAAAAGGGAATGTATCTAAAATGAAAAAAAAAAAAAAATTAAGCTCACCCCTCCTGAGGCCAGTACCTACTTTAAAGTCTTTGGTTCTAGTTTGCAATATGTACAGCAGAGCTGAAATCTAAACTGCCATCTCAAGCACAGTGGAATCCACATAGTAAATCCCTATGGAATTTAGTCATAGCCTCAAATGCCTAGGAGATTAATGCACAAAAGACCTGAGAACTGGCATAGTTTTCCTGGTAGGGCAGAACTGTATAACAGGACTCAGTAAATCTCCCACACTTCATTCATCTGAAATCCAAAGCCCTAACTCTATAGGTTTTGTGCATCAAAGAGTTAACATAGCAGGCCTAAACTGCTATCCTTGGAGAGGCCTGATTACAGGGTTGGCCACTAGCCGGCATTTGGGAACTTAGATTTTGGAAGGGCTCCCACCATTAACTGATAAGACTGGCTTACTGTATCTGAACTGTTTGTGCAAACAATATGGCTTATGCTGGACACCTGTTTTCCTTTTGAGAGTCTTGAATTTTGCTATCTGCCAGGGAAAGGCTGCCTAGATGACCTGTCCCGAGTAAAAACTTTGGTCACTTAAGTCTGTAATGACCTTCTCCAGTAGACAACCCATTCACATGTCATCACAAATCATTGCTAGGGGAATTAAGTGCATCCTGTGTGATCCCACTGGGAGTGGACTCTGGAAGCTTGTGCCTGGTTTCCCTAGACTTGTCTCAGGTGCCTTCTCCTTTTACGGATTTTTCTTTGTATCTTTCATCATAATAAATCAGAACTATGATTAAGACTATATGCTGAGTCCTTTGAGTCCTCCCAGAGAATTATGGAAACTAGCAGTGGTCTTGGGGACCTCTAGCACAATTGGTATAGGAGATTTAGTACGTAACCCTCCCCCTCACTGCCAGTTTCACTCTCACCCTCCCATCCGCCTCTGTTTAAGCAGAACTAATTCCCCGATCAAATGTTCAAAATCCCAAAGGCGTGTGTCTTCCTGAAAGCCCCTCACTTTATAGTAAATGGGGTAAACCTAGACAAATTGCTACATGGAAAGCAGAAATCAGTGTTTATTGAAAGAGTTACTTCTCAAAGGAACAAGAAACGGCACTAATCTTTTTCGAGTTCCTTTCTAAGCTGCCTGAACATCAAACCTCCCAGGGACAGGAGGACTCGGAGTCACCACAAATGAAAACAAATGCCTGTAGTACTCACTTCACAGTTCTGACTTACTCCCAACTACCAAGGAGTATTCTCACTTTCTGCAACTGTGCCACTATAGAAGTTAGTGTTTTAATACTGATATATGCTCGGCTTGAAGACTGACCAAACTGATCAATACATTTAGCCCTTTTTTGAAACCTAAGTTTGTTATAAGCATAATTCCGTAACAGTCATGTTTCCAACCTGGTTCCCATGGCTGACTTAACCCAATCCATAATCTGCAGCAAGCCTTGGCTAGTGTATTTTGAGATGTCCATTGTGTTTCAGCTGCCGTTCCTCACTCCGCCTGCTTCTCCAAGCATGGTACTTCTTGATGCTCTTCCTCCATGCAAAGCGCCAGATGCTAAACATAAAACACCAAGACACAGCATACATCGCTACTCCCCCAACCTTCACGAACCACTTAGGTGTGGGGGAGACCATTTCACAGAAAAGGAGGCGAGCTCCTACACCAATCCTCACTCCTGTGAACAGAGCCACAAAGAGGAAGTCCACAACATCGCCAGTGAAACTGTGATAGTGCCCGGTTTCCCGGAGAAACCAGCGCATCTGTAGCAAGGGGTTGGTAAGCTCACTTCCGAAGAGGACTGCATTGACCTCTGTGCCAGACTCCCCAAGCACAAGGGCCATGATAATGCCCAAGATGCTCAATGTGTGATGAGCCAGCATCAAGGCACCCTCAGACTGGAAGTAGATGCACCAGCCCAAGTCGAAGATGAAGTAGCCCAAGGTGAGACACAGAACATGAACTTGGAGAGGTGTATTGGGTGAGCCTGAAATAAACCAAGACAAAAGCAAATTGAGTAACTGGGAATTGTGCTACCTTGCACAGGGATCCTATGTTGTTGTCTTTCAAACCTTATTGAACACTAAAGAAGCAAAAACAATGGCAGGCACGTGCTTTTTAATGAGAACTAAAGAAAGACTAAAATATAAAATCTAGGTCTTTATCAAACTAAACGGTGTTCAGACCCCAGGAAATGCTGTTCTGATGAATCAGACTTCAGTGAGTTTGCATCCTTCAGTGAATGCAGGCAATAATCTCAGAGTCCTCTCTGTGGAACAGCATAAAATCCAGTTATTTTGTTCCTTTAATTAAAATCCCAAACTATTTTTTTTTACCCTAATAAAGGTTTAGTTCCAGACTCTTGAGTCATTGTTTCCTGAATGTCAGATTTTTTTTTTCTCAGCTTAATGGGTTAGGTTAGGAACACTCAGTGGCTCTAACCCATCCTGAAAGTAGATTCTGGAGGGGGCCCCAAAACTTAGTGTGTTCTCATGTCCAGGAACATAGGTTTCAAGGACCTGACATATTTGAAACCATTTAGAACCTTCATATAAAACACAAAGCTTAACAGTTGCTTTCATCAGTTTGACAATTTGGGGGAAAACTCAGAAACTCAATAAGAGAATCTAAAAAATATTTTTAAAATTATATTCCAGGGAAGTTAAGGGCTGCCCCCTCCCCAAATTCATATGTTAAAGCCCTTAACTGGTAGTACCTCAGAATGTGAGTGTATTTGGAAATAGGGCCTTGAAAGAGGTAACCAAGTTAAAATGGCGTAATTAGAGTAATCCAATGTGACTGTCATCCTTAAAAGAAGGGATTAAGACACAGATATGCGCACGCACACACACACACACACACACACACAGAAGGGGTGACCATGTAAGGACACAGTGGGAGGGCGGCCATCTGCAAGCCAAGGACAGAGGCTTGAGAAGAAACCAAACCTGCTAACACCTTGAACTTGGACTTCTAGCCTCTAGAATTGCAAGAAAATAAACGCCTGTTGTTTAAGCCACCCACTCTATGGTACTGTGTTATGGCAGCCCCGGCCGATTAATACAAGGGGGTAAAATGTTTATGTTTATGAAAGTAACACTTGGACATCTAGTAACAATTAAAAAGGATAAGGAGCATCTTATCCTCTTAACGCGGACATGGAAAGATGATGTCTTTTGAATAGACAGTCAAGGAAAAGTTGCAAGTTGCCACAAATATGTATAATACAGTTCTGTTTGTGTCTTTTGGTGGAGGGTGGTAGTGGAAGATGTTGATATTGACTTTATGGTTTTTATATTTCTGATTAAATTGCAACAAGCAATTTAAAATTTGTTTTAAAAGTAGAGTTACAAAAAGCAGAAACAACAGGTGACATAAACAATATCAGAGTTAACGAAGAAGACTGAGGATTCCAATACAAAATTATAATGGGAGTTATTCTTCAATATTGTACAAATTCTGTTTTAAAGTCACATCCTTCTAAGACTACCCCGAAATCATAAATCCCTAAGGGAAAATCCCCTACCTACCTGGGTGGGTAAAAGGCCATGGGCCATCAATGAAGCCAATATAAGCGGAGAGGCCTATGGAGAGGACTCCATGGGTGAAGGTGACCAGCCGGCAGCTCCACTCATAGCTTCGGTGCTTATTCAGGTGGCAGAAAGAAATATAGAGCGAGAGCCAGCCACACAGGCTGCACAGCACCTGCAGACACAGAGCTAATGCCATCCTATGATGAAAAGACCAAAACCAGAAAACAAAGGATGCACCCTAAGAAAACAGCATTGGGTCATTTTGTGTATATGTCCTCGTTTCTATTACAGAATAGTTCCAAAATACTGCCTTGGCTTATCTTCCCTATCCACACATCCAAAAATCTTCTAGAGTGTGGCTGTATTTATAATTCCAAGTTCCTCAGAGATAATATGTTAGCAACTGGTGAATGTTGTAAACCAGAAACCAGGAACTGCACTCCAAGTTGGTAGGCTGGCATCACATTTTTTGATGAGTAAATGTCAATAATAACCTTCCAGTGATGACTGACCAATAATACACAGATGATAAAGCATATGTATTAAATAATGTCTTCACAGTTCAAAAACCCCAATTGAAAAGCACTCGTGAAAAAACAGAACACGGCCACTTTGGTTTCTGCTAGAGGTCAGACACATGACAGTTTAATGTGGTTTTAAGCTGATACTAAATTCAGCTGAGGTTTGGATTTGGGTCACAGGTTTATCAGTCAAAATCAAAACTTGGGATAAACTTAAATATAGAACTGAACGAAGAGTCCAGACATCTTGGAGGTTGGGGGAAAATCCTGGCTTTATTCAGTTCTGAAATCCAACCCAAAGATTTGCTAAGAGTGAAGCAGAAGGATTCTAACATACAACAGGTGGGGAGTTTTTGTTGAGATCTAAAAATATCCTTAAGGCAATTATTCAGTTAAAAATGAAGCCAGAATGCTGTATCTTGGAACTTTTACTAGTGACAAATACATTAGGACAAGAACAACTATAACTGAGTCAAAATAGTCACACAGGACTAAAATCTAAAAATGACCAAGATATTGTTACTAGTATTCATTAGCTCCTCCATTGAAAAGTACAAATAAAAAGTCAAAAACATTTCAGATATCTGTTTCATCTCAGCAGGAATTTTCTGCATGGCTATGCTTATTGCTTAACCTTGTTCTGACCAGCGAAATAGTATTTGTGAACGTCAATACACAAGCCACTCCCAAGAAAGCTATCCAGAGAAGGCTTTATGAAGGTCAAGTTCTGTACAGCCTTCATCTGAAATCAGATTTCCATTCAAGAAAACAGCAGATGTCCATAATAGACCTGGGTTCCAATTCTGTCTCTGCCCCTAGAAAGACTAGCCATAAGAGTACGGGTAAATCACTTTAACCTCTAGAACCCGTTAAAAAAAAAAGAAAAGAAAAGAAAAAAAGAAGAGGAGGAGGAAGAAGGGGAGGAAGGGAGAAAGGGAAAGAAAAGAAAGAGACTAGGACTTAAGATCTCTACAGTCCGGTCCAATTCTGACATGAAGTTCTGAGATAAACTTTGTAAAACATCAAGGCCAATTCTTAGAGTAAGGGCCAGAAATACAAAGTGTCCCGCGTGAAAAGAACCGCCCTCCCTTATCTCCTTTTAAAGGCCAGGGTCACTGGCCAGTAATGCGGATCAGCTCGTTTGGATATGCCAATGAGTATTTTTAGAGTCCTTCTCTATGCATCCTAAATCCTTGGCAGAACAAAGAAAACAGTAGCCCATTTACAAACACTTAAATAAAAGAACAGACATTCGTAAATGGCAGGCACCACTCTGTGACCTTGGGAACTCCCTGTGTGGGTTTCGGCTTTTTGCTCTTGGATTTTGTCAAAGAACGGAAGGGCATTTGGAAGGCCATCGCCGCTCCAAAGTCCAAGGTTCCTCTCCCGGTTTCTGCCGTTCCAGGGCCAGGATGACGAGGAGGAGCCTTGGAGCAGGCGTGGCTGGAGGAGAGCGCGGGCCCCGAGGCCTCGCAGGGACGGCGATCGCATCTCCGCGCGGCAGTGCCTGCGACGCTCGGCCACGCCTGGACCGGGAGCCGGAGCCAAACACCGTTATCCCTGCATCCCGCCGGCGCCACAGCCTGGCGCAGGAAGGCCTCGGGCGCCCGACTCAGGAGGAGGGCCGCTCCCCCTCGGAGGACAGCCTGGGCCCTCTGCTGCCTCCTTCCCCACCAATGGGCCGCGCAGGCCCGGTGCCCACCCCGGCCGGGCAGTTCGCGCCGCGCTGTTACCTGGCGGAGCGTACCGGGAAGCCTCGGGCGCCGGGGCGCCCGCAGCTCGGGGCCCAGATAGCTGCAACAGGAAGCGGAGGAACCAGAGCTGGAGGATAAGGCTGTGACGGCGGCGGAGGAGGAGCCGGGGGTCTGGGGGCGCCTGCTGGCTGGGAGGATGGAGCGCAGAGCCGGAGCCCGGCCACCGACGTTCCAAAAGCGCGCGGGAGGGTCCTCCTTCTCTGGCGGGGTGGGGTCAAGAGGGATCTAGCGGTGACGTGAGACCTGCGGGCCGCTGCTCTTGTTTAGCTGTTCTTTGTTTAAATCATTACCCATTTCTCCCCTCCCCTCGATGAGACAGCTCATCCAATCATCATGTATCGAGCACCTACTAAGTGCTTGCACCCTTACTAGGCATTGTTGGGGAAGTCACACACCCTTCTTGCCCTCGTGCTTGAATTTAAGTCGTGGAACAGGAACTGATGAGCAGGAAAGTGCTCAGGCCTGAGAATTAGAAGTTACAGTATTCCAATGTCAGCCCTGTCTCCAACTTGGCAGCAAAGCATAAGACTTGAGAGTGAATCTTGCTTGGTATGTATTTGGGCGAGTTACTTTTCTGTTGCCTCCCTTTCCTTGATCCGCGGAATGGGGATAGTAATAATATCTATCTCATAAGGTTATTTTGAGAATTTTTAGAGAGTACATATGCAAAGTGCTTTGAACAATGACTGGCACATGGAAGTCACTACATAAAGGTCAACTGTTTTATTTAAATTTGGGTAAATCCTTTTCTTCTCTGGGTCTATTTTAATATGGAGGAGAGTAAGTTTGAGCGATAAGAATGGAGGCTCCAGGCCGGGCAAGGCGACTCATGCCTGTAATCCTAGCACTTTGGGAGGCCGAGGTGGGTCGATCACGAGGTCAGGAGTTCAAGACCAGCCTGGCCAAAATGGTGAAGCCCCGTCTCTACTAAATATACAAAAATTAGCTGGGTGTGGTGGCAGGCACCTGTAATCCAGGTATTCGGGAGGCTGGGGCAGGGAATTGCTTAAACCCAGAAGGTAGAGGATGCAGTGAGCCGAGATCGCGCCACTGCGCTCCAGCCTGGGTGACAGAGTGAGACTCTCTCTCAACGTCTCAAAAAAAAAAAAAAAAGAGGCTCAAATGGGATAAAGACAGTGTCTGGATTGATTGATCAGAACAGGCAGTCCTGGGTGCTGAGGGACCCAGACATTCTCAAAAGGTGAAGATCATTAGCAGAGATCTGAGTGTTTAGACCATCCCTGGGGAATACTAAATATTCTAGTTTTGGTCATTTATCTGACCAACCCTTCAAAGGTAAGGATGGCACTGGTTTCATCTTTTGTTGCCCTAGGACCTAGCACAAGGCAGGTACAAAAAGTGTTTGTTTGTTGAATTAATGGGAAAGGAGCCTGGAAAACTATAATGGAAGCATATCACAATTCTTAAAGTGTGTTGATCATCTATGTCACTTAGAAAGTGTTTTCAAATACCCTGTGCAGGCTGTACCTTGAATATCGTGATTTAGTAGGTCTGGTATGGGGCCCAGGGATCTGTATTTTTTTAAACTTGCCCAGGAGTCATTCAGATGGTCACATTTGATAACCGTTGCTGTTAGAGGCCCTAAATGCCTCTGATGCCAACCTAAGATGCCAAGAGGAAATATCTTATTACGTGGAAGCCCATGATTGAACACAGGCATCATATTATCATGTTCTCCAAGCCCTTGCTACTCAAAGTGTGCTCTATGGACCAGCGAAATCTGTATCACCTCACAGTTCATCAGAAACTCGGAATCTCAGAACCTAACCCCAGACCTACCAAACAAGCATCTGCATTTTAACAAGTTTCCCAGTGATTCCTATACACATTTGGGCCGTAGTTCTTAACCTTGATAGCATGGTAGAATCACCTAGGAGCTACTTAAAATCCTAATACCCAGGCCACACTTTGAACAAAGTAAATCAGAATCTCTGTGTGGAAATCAACCATTTTAAAAGCCCTCTGGATGATTCCAATGTGCAACCAAAGTTGAGAAGCCCAGCTCTAGGAATATCCAATTAAAATCAGTGTAAGATGAATTGGAGAAGGCCTGTTACACATGTGTTGGGATAGACCAGATAAGAGGTAATGATAATCTGGAGAAGTGAAACATGGAAGGATCCACTTCACTGAATGCAGAGTATGCAGAACTCAACCTCCTCCCCATTTGTTTTTGTTGCACTATTTTTTTTTTTCTAGTATCTGAATCTGGATTTTCTTCTTGCTGCCATCATTTCCCATGAAAGAAACAGAGTACTGAAGCCTTCAGGAGTCTTAAGGCTGAGGGGATAAGGGAAAAGGGAAGGGGCCAGTTCTTCCTAGAATATTGGGCCTTTATCCTAGGGTGATTGGGATTCTAGGTTCAAGCTTCATGACTTGGGATTAAATTTTGTTGACGTGTCTGCCTCTAGCCGCAATCCCTGTTCCATCAAATCAGATCTTTGTCAACAGTAGCATCCCCCAGAAATTCTGGGCTGTTAGGGAGAGCAGGAATCAGGAAGCTCCCCACCAATAACAATGAGAATAATCATCACAATAATCACGAATAACACCTACATTGCCCTTGTTGGTGTACCAGGCATTGTTCCAAGCACTTTATATATATGAACTCATTTAATCCTCACCAACAATTCTATGGGATGGGACCTATTGTTCCCTCCATTTTACAGGCAAAAAACTGAGTCGTAGAGTAGTCAAGGCTTTCCCAAGGTAACATGGTTAGTAGGAGGCAGAGTAGGGTGAAAACCCAGGCACTACAACTCTGGAGATCATGCCTGTATGGCAGATGCACCTGACAGCGGTAACTTAAGTAGACCCTGAGAATGACCCTGTGTGACAGACGCAGCTGAATGTGTGTCTAGTGTTCCAAGTGTGGCCAACCCAGAGATTCATTCTTTTTATCTATGAGGAAAATCTGAGCCCCTGGCCCAGCCCCTGGAACGTGGGCCATACAGGGGACTGAGGCCCTCTGTTTTGGGGTAAATGAAGGTTGCCAGGTGGAGGTTGTTAGTCGGAGGGTGTTAAGTGAAAGTGCTATATAAGCTGCACGCTTCCTGCAGGCAGTGGTGGTTCTCCTGTCCAGCCAACGGATCCCTCTTAAGTAAGTTCCCCTCAACAAACCCTATGTCGCAATTGTTGACTCTTGGTCTCTGGCCTCTTGAATCTAATGCTATCCCTCCTGAAGTCAATAGGGGTCTGGCATGACAATGGCCTTAAGCACTGAGATATGCTGCCTCCACTTACCTAAAAATTCCTGCAGGTGTGCATTGTATTCTCCTGTATTCACAACTCCTTCCTCAGTGAAGGGCATTAAAAGTTGAGAAGAAAAAAGGGAATTTTGTGTTTAAAAATCATAATTGCCTGTTATGTGCTAGTCACAATGTTAGCCACAGGGATGCAGAAAAAAAGCCTCAACTGCAAGGAGGTCCTCCCCCAGAGGGATGAGGCAGAACAGTGAGTGAGTGAGCTATGGCCAGGGCATGCAGAGGGCACGAGGAGCCCTGGCAACCTGGGAGCTCGGGCCAGGGTTCCTGCTTCGAGTTCTGGGGTTAATAAACTCAGTCTGTGAGTCAGACCAAAAGTCCTTACTTTGTCTTAGGAGCGCACAGCTGGGCCCACACGTTTTGAGTCAACTAAATATTAGAGCATGAAATAAAATTTGAAAAGCAGCAGCAACGATCTTTTTTTCCTCCCTTGGCAATGACTGGCGGTTGCCCTTAGATTCTCTTGTCCCTAGTTAGATGCTGAGGCAGCAAATCAAGCTTCTGTTAAACTTCCCTGGAATTACGGATTTTACAGAATCATGCAGACATGAAAGGTGACCCTGCTCACTTTCAGGCTTGACTCTGTTCAGCAATGTCCAAGTTGGTTGGCAAGAAAAGCTATTGGAGTCTGAACAGGCTACAATTCTGTTTATTTCTTTCATAAAAAATCATGGGCAAATGGATGAAAATCCAAGTTTTGGACAATGCAGAGGATCAGCTTTTAGCACTCACCCGAGTAGGATGTGAAGGTAGCCAAGACTGCTGTAGAAAAGGGTCAGCTCTAGCATCCATGAGCATACAGGGAGGAATGCACACGCGCATGTGTATGTGTGCAGAGATATACACAGATGGGCTCGTGGCTGGTGGAGCAGTCCCCTTAATTACTTAAAGTACTGCTGAAGGCTCTTTTTGCTGTCTCTTTGCTACATACCCAGCCCCTTTTAACTCTATCTTTTCTTGAGAAAGTAAACGTTACCCTTAAGCCTTCTCCCACTTCATGACATGAAATAGAAATCTTAAAAGTCCCATTCAAACATCAGGGAGCGGTTAACTCTTATTATTAATATTTAGGTTTCCTGTGTGGATATTATTATTTGCAACAAGTGTTTAATCCCAATTTTACTTTTTCCCCATCAGCCATTACATTTTTGAAGGGTCTCTCTTTCCCACAGGTCAGTATTTACCTCAGCGATAGCAACTATTTATTATTTATTTTATTTTTTGAGACAGAGTGTCGCTCTGTCACCTGGGCTAGAGTGCAGTGGCACGATCTTGGCTCACTATAATCTGCAATGGTAACTATCTAAATGTGTATTAATTTGAGAAAAACCACAAGAATAGCTTTGCTGCCCCTCAATCTCCTCACCAGAAGTCACAAGAAGACATATATATACATATATATATACATATATATACATATATATACATATATATACACACACATATATATATATACACATATATATACATATATATATATATAATATATATATCTGAGACAGGGTATTGCTCTGTTTTTCAGGCTGGAGTGCAGTGGCATGATCATGGCTCACTACAACCTTGACTTCCTGGGTTCAATAGATCCTCCCATCTCAGGCTCTCCAGTAGCTGGGACTATAGGCATGCACCATGAAGCCTGGCTAATATATGATTATTAAATTATCCTTTGCCTTAAATATTTATTGCTTTATGTTGTGAGTAATGAATAATTGCCGTTCAGGGTATCTGAGACATGAGATATCAGCCTCAGTCCCCACCTCTTAAGTGTCCAAATGACTTCACCCTAAACACTCACCATCCTCCCACTTACAATATCTCTTGCCTACTCTGCCCTCAAGGTAATTCTGTTACAGAGAGTAACAACTCTGGCTCCTTCAGGGCCTTGTAATAACATATGCCCTTTTTAGCATCAGTTTGGGGAGTAATACACTTAACGTCCCAATTTGAAACATTTTTTACCATCCCATTTCATTATATGCACTCACATGCCCCCACAACAACAAAAAGGCACAGAACAAGAATCTAAACCTCTTCTTATCAACAGTGGAATACTTTTCATAATCACTATACACATTTATTTAGGAACAGAGAGATTCCTTTGAATCTCAACAATTTCCTAGACATGTAGTCTTTTTTTTTTTCCTTAAGTTACCCTTTCTGGAATGGCTTCATGTTACATCTCTACACACTGGCCCACAAAGAAGGAGACTCTAGAGATAATGTTCCCAAAGAAGTCAACAAAGATTCCCAGCCCAGGCCAGTCGTGGTGGCTCACGCCTGTAATCCCAACAGTGGGAAGCTGAGGCAGGCAGATCACGAGGTCAGGAGTTCAAGACCAGCCTGACCAACATGGTGAAACCCCATCTCTACTAAAAACACAAAAATTAGCTGGGCGTGGTGGTGCGCACCTGTCATCCCAGCTACTCAGGAGGCTGAGGCAGGAGAATCGCTTGAACCTGGGAGGCGGAGGTTGCAGTAAGCCAAGATCGCACCGCTGCACTCCAGCCTGGGTGACAGAGCGAGACTCTGTGTGTAAAAAAAAAAAAAAAAAAAAAGATTCCCAGCCCATGTGGGAACTCTGGAAGCTAGCACAGTATTTCACACTTTGGTATTTTCCCCACTTTTTAAAGAAGATAAAATATTACAGAGACATTTTCAAAAATCACACCTGAGTTAAATGTTTTGCTGGAAAATTCCACATTAAGGAGTTAAGAACATAATGCAAAAAATGGGAAAGGGCTATATACAGGTATTTTGCCACCATCATTGTTGTGTGTTTGCTCTTGTGTTCTTGCTCTTCTGCTGCCTGGAGAAAGGAGAGGGGACAGGATAAAGAGAAACACAGGGAGGGAGGGAAAGAACAGGCACTCCTGAGCCCTGGGCAGATGTGGACAGACAGAAGGGCAGAGCAATGTGCCCAGGGCACCCACCAAAGGCAGCTCTTTTACGCCTTCTGCAGAAAGCAGGGGACCTGGAGGGTGCAATGATGAATGGATTTGGTTGTAGAAATGGGGGCGAGGTTAAAAAGAAAATGGGGTGAGATGAAGATTCCATCAGAAAACTTAGCTGTACGGAGAAAACATCAAGGCTTTGGTGGAGATCTCAGATTCAAATCTTTTCACAGATTTTGGGATCAGTTCAGGGATTGTGGCCAAGTTCAGAGTCAAAACTATTAACTCCCCTTCTGGTGTTTGGCATCCCAGCCAACTGGCTGTCCCCAGAAGCTCACAGATGAGTTGGAGAATAACAGCAAGAAGTCTTTTCTCCGAGACTATTGCCACAGTGAGCTGGCGAAAATATTTGGAACTAGAAGGCAAGGGCATAGGCAGGGAAGGTGAAAATGGCAAGCTCCTAAGAGGGACTGTATATTTCAAGAGCATTAGGAGTCTGCACTTTGTTCAATCACAGTTTGGATCTCTGGAGGCCCTTGCTCCTGAAGAAGACAAGACTCTGGGTTCATTGCTAGTGGGGATTTTCTTCCACTCTTCTGAAACCAATCTGTCCGTACACAGAAGGTATGACTCCCTTCCTTCCAGGGGGGAATACAGGGCCAGGTGGAGTAGGAGAAACTTTTTGGTCTCAGTGGAGGTAGGTGGGATGATTCCATCGGTACCAAGATCTGGAAAGAAGAAAGAAGTCAATCCTGAAGGTGTTCATATGATGGTGTAAGATGGGAATGGGGAGTGACTGCTAGCAGGCACAGGTGTTTTAGGGGGAGGGGTAATAAAAACATACTGGAATGAGATAATGCTGATGGTTGTACAACTTTGTGAATATACTAAAAACCACTGAATTGTACACTTTAAAATGATGAATTTTATGTTGTATGAATTATATTTTGAAACTAATAACGTATATTATACGGTTCCCTCTCTCTCTGTCTCAGTAGGGGTAGGTGAGGTGCTCTGAAGTTTTGGGCTATGTAACAAGTGGCCAATAAGAGCTGGCTACCTTGCTGAGCTGCCTGGATTTGGACAGGTGGGTTCATCTTTTCTGACAAACTCAGGTCTATAACCTATACATTCGTGTTTTGTTCTGAACCAGGGCAGAATCCCTCTCTCACAAGGCATCAGTTCTGTGAACAGTTTTTAGAGTAGATTCTTTGTTTCGTGAACTGAAGCCCAGGAGGCTGCCTTCCCCACTGCGTCCCAGGTGGGAGTGGGAGACAGGAACTGGCAGCACTTCCCTCTCTCCCTGTGTCAGTCATGCTTGAAGCTCGGGGTTTTCTTTGTGCCTAAGATCTAGGCTCACATGAGAACCTCCTGAAAACTGGGCTCCTTGCATGAAGCCCAGCAAAGGACCTGGCCCTTTCTGACATGAGTGTTTGGAAATTTCCACCCTCAAAGTAAGGATGGAAATTTTGACTTTGTTGACATCAGCTCCTTGCCAGGATGCCTCACTGACTGAAGCTTCTTTTTAAAATCCCCACTCCCTAGGGATAGAGTCCCGTCTGGATTTCTCTCTGTCCTCTCCCTGCCACCCCATTCCTCTTTTCCAACCCTATCTATGACAAGCTTTCTTTCCCAAGGCATGGGCCCAGCTTCTCACATGTCCCATGGCCCTGCTGAGAGGTCTCTGCACCCTCCCCTCCACCTTACCCTGAAGAGTTAAAACTGGAGGTGGAGTTCACTGCTGCTTTGGAGTTATTTTGAGATGCAGTGGGGCTGCTGGTGTGGAGTCCTGAGCCAGGAGATGAAGGCCTGCTGTTGTTCCCAGGGGAACAGGATGACGTTACTAAGGACAAGGAGAGGCAAAAAACAAGGAGAAAATAATGCTGCTGGATCCTGGAACACCGGGACATAGCCCCTCCGACACAAATTTCCTGCTGTATCTCCAAAGGGACCTCACCCTCTCCCTACCCACACCCACCTGCCCACCTCCTGCCTCATTAGCATCAACTTCTGCCCACACCCAGAGGGGCTCTCATCAAAAATGCTCTCTGCAGCCCAGCCCCTGGAGAGTGGTGTGGCTGGTTCTGCAAGTCTAAGATTTGCCAAATGCAAGAACAGATGCCAAAATCATCCTACTCTAGGACACACCCTAGGCTGGGCACATGCAGCCCCAGACCAAGAGGCAGGAGGAGAAAAAGAACAAGAAGGAAGAGAGGAGGAAAGAAAGGCAAGTGAAGAGGGGAGAAAGAGAATTCAAAGGCACCATGAAAGATTGCCAGCCACTCTAGTTCTCCCGTCTCCACATAGAAAACGTGCATGGTTTTCTACAAAGAGTAATGAGCTGAGCTGGACATGGTGGCTTATGCCCGTAAGCCCAACACTTTTGGGAGGCCGGGGCAGGAGGGCCAATGGAAGCCCAGGAGTTCAAGAGCAGCCTGGGCAACATGGTGAAAGTCAGTCTCTACAGAAAATACAAAAATGAGCCAGGTGTGATGATGCGCGCCTGTAGTCCCAGCTACTCGGGAGGCTGAGATGAGAGGATCACTTGAGCCTGGGAGGTCGAGGCTGTAGTGAGCCATGATTGTGTTGCTGCAATGCCTGGGCAACTGAGCAAGACCCTGTCTCAAAAAACAACAAAACAAAAACAAAAGAGCAATGAATTGGGAGTGAGAGCACTTGAGCCCTGTCTTGGTCCCTGGCCATCCACTCTGCAGTTCTGTGGCCTGTGCTGATTTGTTTCACTTTCCTGAAACTCATTTTCATCCTCTGTGAAATGACAGATTTGTATTTGGATTAACTCTTGTGTTTGTGTTTCCCAAGCTGTGTTCTATGGATAGAGCGACATGTATTTTACCATCCAAACTAAGACCTTAAGACACTTTTTTTCTTTCTGAGACAGAGTCTTGCTGTGTTGCCCAGGCTGGAATGCAGTGGTGCAATCTCCGCTCACTGCAACTTTCGCCTCCTGGATTCAAGCGATTCTGCCATCTCAGCCTCCCGAATAGCTGGGACTACAGGCACGTGCCAACATGCCTGGCTAATTTTTTGTATTTTTAGTAGAGACGGGGTTTCACTGTGTTAGCCAGGATGGTCTCGATCTTCTGACCTTGTGATCTGTCCACCTTGGCCTCCCAAAGTGCTGGGATTACAGGTGTGAGCCACTGCACCCAGTTGACCCTAAGACACTTTGAAAAGTGGAAGGAAGTGCTATTGACAATTATGTCAGGACATGAAGCAGACACTGGGACTGTCCTGGCCACCCTTGGGCATGTGGTCATCCCGTCTAGTTCTTTGAAATAATCAGGTACTTTTAGAGGAATAGAGTTCAGTAGAAAATTACTTTGGGAAGCCTTGCCTTCCTTGGGCCTTCCATACAGTTCATTTTGGAATGTTATACACTGAGTGCTGAAAAGTGCTGCAATTAAAACAAAACAAACAACAAACATATGCTTGTTTAAACTGTGCTTACTCAGCATTTTCCAAACTTACTTGATCACGGAAGGCTTTTTTCCCCAACATAGATTTTAATATCCTTTGAAACACATTTAGGGAATCCTAACTTAGATAGATACCTTTCAGTTCTAATATCCCATTTTTAAAAAGAATTCTGGTGTTATTCAGAACTCGTTTTAAAGCTCACCTGTTCCAGGCATGGTACTGTGGACAGGAGGGATAGAGAGGGAACCCAGAGACCCCGAGGGAGATACCTGAAAAACAACAGAAACTTGTAAATGTCCATTTCTGCTCCCTTCTCCAGCTTCAGATCATTCTCCAAAGACAGTAGGCCCCAGACTCTGTAGAGACCAGGGCTTGGCTTCCTTGGTGATTTCCCAGTTCCAAACCTACACTCCATCCTCCTTTCTATGGGATGGTCTCTGGATCACGTACTGGCATCCAGATCCAGGATCAGTCTGCTCTGGAAGATCCGTGGTGTCGACACCAGGCCCCTGCAGCCCCAGACAATGTGTATCCCCTGATAAGGTTTCTTTGGCACTGCCAAGCTGAAGGCTGCCTTGCCTGAGAGCCCTGGAGGTGAGAAAGACAAGCCTCTTGGGCCCTGCTGTGGCATATACTGCTGGTTGCCTCCCTGTTTTCTGGTCTCCATTGCTTCCTCACTAAAAGAACCCTGCTTTTTCTCAGGACACCAGGGTTGCTCAGCCTAGCAGCCTCTCTCGGGGTTTCCCACTCTGATGGATGAATGCAGCGTGGACTCTCCAGAGGTAACTGGAGGCATTGGGCTTTGGTCTCTGAAGCTTTTTATTTTGCCCTGGAGACCTCATAGCATCATCAGCTCTGAGATTAGAAAGGGACCTAGGATAATTTTGTTTACCCTCCCATGCAATTCAGAAACCTCCCCTTCACTGTTACTACCTAGAACAACTTAGAAAAAGATGTAACAGAAAGAACAGAGCTTGGAGCCCAGCAGGTCTGGGAGTAAGACAGCTCCACCACTATCTGTGTGACTTTGGACAAGTTATCTAACTCCACTGAGATTTGGTTTTCTCCTCTGTAAAATAGCAATAATATTTCCATTTCATTTTAATTAAGATATAATGAGATAATGTCCGTAAAGCTTCCAACCTAATAGCTGGTAAAGCGTGTCAGCTTGTTAAATGCTAGTTCTCTCCCTTTCTGGAGGAAGAAGCTGTCAACTGCTGTGTATCTCTAGATGTTGTTCAACTCATCTTTTGAGCTAAAGTCTGTGTATTTTCACTGCCCCTTATTCTTCTCATGCTAACAGGGGAAGCTCTGACCAGGTGTTTGCAAGGGTATCAAAAGGCAGTTTTGCTCTCCCCAGTTTGGAAGATCCCATTCTAACAGGATGCAGCATGTACTTATTTCCTCACTAATCACCAATGGTTTTCCTCTTTCCATTTACTTTTCCTTATACAATGAGCCTCCTCAGTAGGCTGGTGGCCTGCAAAGGGTGGAGACGGTGTGGGGCACAGGTTGGGAGGGGTGGCAAAGTGGTAAGAGATGTTATCAATAATTTCCCTACCTCTTCTCCTCCTCCCTCCTGGTTGTCACACCCAAGACATGTGTTGTTGTTGCTGTTGTTTTGAGATAGTGTCTTGCTCTGTCTTCCAGGCTGGAGTTCAGTGGCATGATCTTGGCTCACTGCAACCTCTGTCTCCTGGGTTCAAGTGATTCTCCTATCTCAGCCTCCCAAGTAGCATGCACCACCACTCACAGCTAATTTTTGAATTTTTAATACAGACAGGGTTTCTCCATGTTGGCCTGGCTGGTCTTGAACTCCTGACCTCAGGTGATCCGCCCACCTTGGTCCCCCAAAGTGCTGGGATTACAGGCGTGAGCCACCGTGCCTGGCCTTGTTGTTATTTTTAAATAAATGATAATATATTTAGTCATGGTGGCCAGCTTGTTTCCTTCTGGAGACAGGCTAGGCATATGTAAACAGACATATCCACGGTCCTCCCTGTTTTATTTTCTAGATATATGGTAGCATTCTGCCGACACTGATCTGCACCATTTTGTCTTTCTACCTGCTAATCATTTTATTCCAGAAGCAGAAGAAACTATGTCCTAGTCCCAAGGGACTGTCACAATGAGACCCAAAGATAGGATCAGAAAATTTTCTGTCTCATTTTCTTCATGACATTGCAACGGTTAGTGTAACCATTTATTTAATGTCCTTCACCCTCATTAGGCTGTAGACTTCATGAGGGCAGGGGAATGCCTGTGTGGTTCACTGCTGCACCCCCAGTGCTTTCTATGATGCCCGGAACGTTGCAGGTGCTCAGTAAATATGTGTTGAATGAAAGCTAATGAAGAACAGGGCCCCTGCATGGCTCCTCTAGGCCCCCACCATGTCTCTTCATGTTGATGTCCTGGGTTGGCATTGAACCAAAGGGAGAAGCTACTACTTCCCATCTGCTCTAAACAAAGTCCAATCCTTAAAGACTCCAAAGTTCCTATGACATGACCCAAGTTTCTTCACAAGACCTACGATGCCCGATGTAATCCAGCCCCTGCCTGCCATTCCAGCCCCCTCATTCACACCCTCCCTCCCTGGTTTCTAGCCCATTCCAGCCTTCTATACTACTTTCCTCCTGCCCCACCCCACCACCCGCCTCAGAACCTTTGTATACACTACTTCCTCTACCTAGAATATCTTCCCTGTCCTCACTCCTCTCTGCCCCACCAACTCAGACACTTTCCCTGTTAATATCAATGGTGACATTCACATTCTTCTGGTGTCGGTTTAAACATCATTCCTCAGAGAAGCTCTTGACATCCTGGACTAGGTTAGGCACCTCCAATACCCGTAGCTCTTCTCTGAAGCCTTCATCACAAATAGCATTTGTTTAGTATCTGTTTTCCTGATACACTGTAAGCAGGGATCACATGTGCTATTTACCCCTGGAGCCCCAGTACCAAACATATAGCAGGTGCTCAGTAAATGCTTAAGGAATAAATAATGAATGAATATCATGTTGCCTCCAGCTTCACATGTTCAATGATCCCTTACCGAGTTTAGGGTACTTCAGCATCCACGGCCCATTATGAGCCAACACTCATAAACCCCTCTAATTTTAATCCTACACCCTTTGCTCTAGCCAAACTGAAATGCTTGTGATTCCCCAAATGCATCATGTTGTTTTATAATTCCATGCCTTCAGGCTGGGCGCAGTGGCTCATGCCTATAATCCCAGCACTTTGGGAGGCCAAGGCAGGCAGATCACCTGAGGTCAGCAGTTTGAGACCAGCCTGTCCAACTCTACTAAGAATACAAAATTAGCCAGGTGTGGTGGTGGGTGCCTGTAATCCCAGCTACTCGGGAGGCTGAAACAGGAGAATCTCTTGAACCCAGGAAGCGGAGGTTGCAGTGAGCCTAGATTGCACCATTGCATTCCAGCCTTGGCAAAAAGAGCAAAACTCTGTCTCAAAAATATTTACAATAAATAAATAAATAAATAAAATATTAAAAAATAATTCTATGCCTTCTCATAGCTGTTCCTTATGCCTTGCATGCTACTCTTGCTATTCCTAATCTATTCTCCAAACAAATTAGATATCCACCCTCCCGGGCCCCATTCTGATTTGGGTGTCTTTCCTCTTGGTTCCCATGGCACTCCTAAGGGGCTCATTCCTGCCCAACACTCCTCACATCTACTTGGTTGTAGTTTCTTGCCTTTTCTGGTCCCTCCTTCTCAGATTCTTCCCTGATCCTCTTCCTTTGCCCATCACTGGTGGCATGGCCTTTGCTCTTTGCTTCCTCTACATAAACTCCATAGGCAAGCTCCTTCTCACCCAGGATTTCAACCGTTACCTACACACTGTGACTCCCCAGTCCCTGTCTTCATCCCAGCCTTCCCCTCTTACCTCCAGACCCATAATCTCAAGTGCCCAGGGACATTCCCATGTGGGAGTCCTACAGGCCTCGCTGTCCATCATGATGACATAAGAACTGAAATAATCACTTCTTCCCATTCCCAAGCCATCTCCTCACGGTTTGCTTATTCCATAAATGGCACTACCATCTACCCAATCAGCCCAGCCTGAATGCTGAGCGTCATCGCAGAGGACGCTTTTCTTCTTCTCTCTTCCTGCCGGCATCCAGCTTTCCATTCATTAACCAAGACCTTCGAATGATTTCCTGAATCCCTCCCACACTTCTCATTCCTACCTCGTGGGTTGCTTAGCCCTCGATCTTTCTCTACTAGATACCTGCAGTCCCATCCTAACTGGTCTCCCTGAAACTCATCTTGTGCCTCTCAAACCATCTTTTATCCTGCAGTCAGAGTGATCATTCAAAAGAGAAAATGGCCGGGCGCGGTGGTTTCACGCCTGTAATCCCAGCACTTTGAAAGGCCGAGGCAGGTGGATCATGAGGTCAGGACTTCAAGACCAGCCTGGCCAATACGGTGAAACCCCATCTCTACTAAAAATACAAAAATTAGCCAGGTGTGGTGGTGTGCGCTTGTAGTCCCAGCTACTTGGGAGGCTGAGGCAGAAGAATTGCTTGAACCCAGGAGGTGGAGGTTGCCTGGCCAACATAGTGAAACCCCGTCTCTACTGAAAATACAAAATTAGCCAGGCGTGGTGGCTCATTTTGTATTAGCGGAGATTACATCATTGCACTTCAGCCTGGGTGACAGAGCGAGACTCCATCTCAAAAAAAGAAAATGACCATGCCAATCTCCTATGGAACTCCTTCAGTGATTCCCCCAAGGCTTCAGTTCCTTAGCATTCTGTACAGTCCCTGCAGTCTGGCCCCTGCTGATCCATCCAGCCTCATCTTTCAACACTCCTCCTCACGGAACCACCTGCGGTCCTGTGAACATGCCACACTCTCCCTGCCCCATTCCACGGCTCTCCTACTTTCCCCTGGGAGAGCTCCACCCACGTTTATTTGCCTTTCGATTCCTCCGCATCCTTTAGACTCAGCTCAGGTATTAATTATCTCCTTGGGGAAGCCTGTCCTAACCACCAGTTCCCAAGACTGGTTAGCTGCTGCTCCTAAGTTCTCCTGGAGAAATAATCATGCTGTTTTCCAGTTGTTTATTTACCTGCTCCTCTGCTAGGCAATAAGGTCCTCTGGGACAGGGAACAAACAATATTTGTCTTTGTATCCCCAGCACTTGGTGCAACATATAGAAGGTAGTTGGTAGCTGGTTGGTGAAAGAATCAACAATGGTGTAGTTTTTGGGAAACAGCTGTGTCCCACCCCGACAAGGCTGCATTTTGCCCATCTTACAGTGCTGAAAGACTCAAGGTCAGTATCATTCTCCTCAACTCCCTTAACCTTCAACCATCCTCATCCCCATCCCCAGAGAAGAACCTTCCTAACCACACCCTCCAGGAACCATTTCTCCCTGCGTGGAGAAGGTATTTCCTACCCTCTGAAATTCCTTGTCTGCCTGGAACTTCAAGTTGTTCCCAGCCCTGGCTTTTTCCTTGAACTCCAGAGTCACAGATGTAACTCCTTCACACTTCCTCTTGGATGCCTTATAAGTACGTCCCACTTCATATGACCAGCCCCAAATTCTTAGCTTGTTTCCTCAAACTTGCTCTTCCTGCAGTTTTCATCATTTCAAAAAATGGCAGTGCTTCCCAATGCATTGCTCGGGCCAAAACTCTTGCAGTCATCTCTGCTTCCTTTCTTGTATTCCGTATCTGAGCGCATCATGATGCTCCACTGTCAAAGTCAGGCCAGAATGCAACCATTCCTTCTCACCTCCATGGCTACCGCCCTAGGCCAAGCCTCCACCACACAGCCTAACCACTGTTATTCTCCTAGCCGGTCTCCGGCTCCTACACAGATTATTCCCCACATAGCAGCCCACGTCAGCCAACTTAGCCTTCTCTGGCTACAGCTCTCCAACGGCTTCTCATTTTACCCAAACTGAAAGCCAGGGGCCTTTCAATGACCTCCAAGAGCTTGGGTACTCTGCTTCCTGTTTCTTCTCTGACTTCCTCTCTTACTTCTGGTCCCCTTTTCTCACTCTGTGCCCAGCCACACTGGCTGCCTTGCTGTTCCCTAAACATGCTGGCCAGATCTTCTCACTTGCTGGTGCCTCTGCCTAGAACACTCTTTCCCTCAGATATCCACATATTTCATTCCCTGACAACTCCAGGTCTCCGTTCACATGCCCTTATCAGGAAGGTCCTCTCTGACCTCCCTATTGAAAGAGCATCTCCCTGCTGTCCTCTTCTATTCCCTAGCCTATCTTTAGTGTTCTTTATACTGTATTCTATACAGCATCTCTTTGCTTATTTATTTACTGGATGCTCCCCTATTCCCTGCAGTCACCACCTTCCCCTCCAAGCATCATGTCTCTCCAGTGCTTGGCGGGCAGCTTGGCTCCTGGCCACTCACCAGCCGGGAATTGTAGACAGGTGGTTTGATGGGTGTGGCCACAGGGCAGTTGATTCGCTTCTCCTTTTGGCGTCGGTTGCAGAACCAGACCCTCACCACCTCCTTCTCCATGGACAACTGCTCTGCAATCATGGAGATCTCCTCCGAGCTGGGTTTTGGGTTCTATAGGGACCGAAAGGGCAGAGTATGGTCAAGAGAAGGGACTCAGGGGCAGGGGACAGAGGTCCCAAAGAAACAGGATACAACTATACAGGGATCAAAAGCTTTAGAGTCAGACCTAGGAATGCTGGCTTTATCACTTACTATGTGTCCTTAGCAAACTTCCTTAACCTCTCTGAGCCTGTCTCATCATCTATGAAATGATAATAATCATGCCCACCACATAGGATTATTGTGGGAATTAAATGAGAAAATGTGTGTAAACTGCCAAGCACAGCACCTGCCACAAAGCAGGGTCTCCATAGATGTAGGCTCTCTTTCCTTCGTTCCTGAGTTCGGAAGAGAGGAGTCCATGGATGAGTTACGTGGGGCAGGCAGAGTCCCCAGAGCCCCTGCTCCCTTTTGTATTCTTGCCTTATAACCTGATGTCCTTCTCCCTTGTCATTTCTTTTCTTTTCTTTTTTTTTTTTTTTTGAGACAGAGTCTTGCTCTGTTGCCCAAGCTGGAGTGCAGTGGTGTGATATCGGCTCACTGAAACCTCTGCCTCTTGGGTTCAGGCAATTCTCCCTGCTTCAGCCTCCCGAGTATCTGGGATTACAGGCATGTGCCACCATGCCCAGCTAATTTTTATACTTTTAGCAGAGATGGGGTTTCATGGGCAGGCTAGTCTTGAACTCCTGACCTCAAGTGATTCGCCCGCCTCGGCCTTGCAGTGCTGGGATTACAGGAATGAGCCACAGCACCCGGCCTGCCTTGTCATTTCTTTCTGTACCCCTGCCTCAAAGCAGGAAATGAGAAAGCTAAAGCACATGGACCCATCAGGGCTGTGGCGCAGTGATACATGCGACACGGCCACCACTCCCTTGTTCTGATCCCTTATACCTAGTCTTTAGCCCTGCCACGTTCCCCCACTCCTACACCCTCCCTTACCTTTCCACTCTAGGAAACCTAAAAAGAAAGAAGAGCCAGTTCCTGTCATTCTGCTTGCTGGATTTGGCCACCAAATCCTTGAGCCAGATGCAAGGGGGATCTGCCAGATGGGCAGCAGTCCCGGAGGCCTGGGGCCTTTGGAGGCGCGTGGTACCCATGCCAGCTCCAGAGGCTGGGATCTGAGGGAGCCTGGCTAGAGGCTGGTTACACCACACCTGCTTCTCCCTCCTCTCTTCCCCAGCTCACATGGGGCTCACAGCTTCCACCCACTGGCTCGAAAATATGCTTTTGCTACAAGTTCCAAAAAATGTAGGTGTATAACATGATCACTAATATTTACATGTGCACAGAAAAGAAGGACTAGAAGGAAATACGGTCAGATAGCATTTGGCGATGGGTTTTTTTCTTTTCTATTTCACTGTAGTTTCCAAATTGTTTACAATGAGCATTTATTACATTTACAATTTGAAAAATACAAAATGTACTGCATGGAAAATGGAGAACTTTACAATCCCCCTGCTTCGCTCCTTTACCTCAACTGGATGCAGAGATACACTGTGTTCTGGGACCCTATAGCCGGTTCTTTAAATCTCCCAGTGAGAGAAACAAAGGGCCCTAAACAGACCTCAGGGCAAGAAGGGTCAGTGGAGGAGGAGGTTCCTGGAACTGAGACAGAGGGCAGCTTTGCACTGCAATGCCTGGGCGCCTGGAGTGGGAGAGTGTGTTTTCTGACCGTGTCCTGGGGCAGGTGTGAGGTGCGGAGGGGCCGGTGCCAAGGGGCCTGTGCTGTGTCTGCTCCCCCTACCTGTGTGAGCAGCCCACCCATGCCCACCCGAAGGCGCTGCTCACATCTTGAAACCTCTTCTCCAATGTCAGGCGGATGTTGGTCTCGATGCTGGTCCGTTTCTTTCTCTTCCTACCAAATACTTCACTGAGACTGGGGTAGGAGCTGGGCGTGCTCACCGAGGGGTCTGACGGAGAGGACTCTGTGGGGACACGAAGGAGCAAAGGAAGCTCAGAGAAGGGGATGAGTGGCCGGTGCTTTCATGGATTTGAGGTCCAACAACCCTTTCTGATGGGCTCTGCGGTGGCATTTTCAGGAGCAATCCCCTTTCCCAGCAGCCATCCCAGAACAGACCAAGAATCCTGCTACTCCTCATTGCTCAGGGCAAAGGCTCTCCATGGCCCTCCGTGGCCTCCACAGCAGTGTCTCCAGTGTTTGTGGTCACAGCTGAGGGATGCCCAGGCATCGGTGGCATGTGTGGGCATAAGGGTGCACTGGCAGGGCTCCTGCGGGTAACACGCATGAGGCTGCTGTTTACAGATACACCTGGATGTGAATACTGAGTGAAATGTGAAATGGGATTTGAAGCCAAAAGCAATGGCACTTGGTGGCAGACTGTTGGTGTTGGAGGCATCTTCCTGCCAGTGCAAATGTTGGCGCTAAGGCTGTAGGGCCGTAGGAGGGATGATCCTGAGGAAGGATTCAGCATCTGACAGGGACTAGAAATGGTCTACAGGGCCCTTCCCCAGAGATCTGAAGACCTTTGGATCATTTCGCTCACTTCAGTGCTTCCATAAAGGCTGTCTAAGGGATGCCCTGTTGGGGGAGCTTCCTGCCCCCTCCCATGCTTGCATGTGGAGGGCCTTCCACGGGAGTCACAGCCCTGGCTGGCCGCCCCACCTTTCCTCCCACTCCACTGTCACCACGAGCCCACGTGAACACACTGAAGAGAGCCCGGCCCTGGAGACTGGCGCGCTCCCTCCCTCTGCCTAGGCCAGTGGTTCTCAACCAGGAGTGACTGCATCGCCACCACTCCCGCTGGGACATGTGGCAATGTCAGGAGAGATTCTTGGCTGTTTCAACTGGGAGTGGATGCTACTGGCAACTAGTGGGTAGGGACCAGGGATGCCCGAAACATCCTGCAATGCGTAGGCCAGTCCCTGGCACAAGAATGACCTGGCCCAGCATGTCCATAGTTCCAAAGCTGAGAAGCCCCATCCTAAGCTAGTCCCTGCTGCCAACCTCTCCTTTCATTATTCCAAATGTGTGGTCCCTTGGCTCACACACTCGACCTCCTGGGATGCCTCCCAGCTACCACCCCTCACTGAGTCCTGCCGCAAACCCCACTCCTGTTGTCAGGCTTTCCTGGGTTGTAGTAAGTCCCTGTCTGCTGAAAACCTACTCAAGAATTAGCCAGGGAAAGACCCTATGTCATGCCTGTGGTCTCCTCCTCCCAGTGAGACCCTAGAGGGTCCACTGCTCTGTCTCCCTGACCTAGACTTATATCAGACAGCAATCTGTGTAAGTGTGTCTGCTCTGCAGACCCAGACTTTGTCGCTGGAAATTGTCCTAAGGTCTATGCTGGGTGGGATGGGGTAGGAATGGAACGGGGGCAAATTTTGATGAACACAGACCTAAATACACATCCTCCCGAGGGCTTTGCAGTAGTCAGGCTGACACTCCCATCTACACTTGCCTGTGTCCTGTGTCTTGTTTCTGTGTTGGCTCCAGTCTCAGGAGAAGGAAGGGGTGTTAGCTATCAAGCCCTGAAATCCCCAACACGATGAGTCACTGGCCCTCCCCTGCAGAGCCCTGTAGGCCCTGGCGTCCATGTTTGCGAGGCCCACCTGCATCGTTCAGCCACTTCTCCAGCAGGGGCTTGAGCTTGCACATGTTCTTGAAGCTCAGGTTGAGGGCCTCGAATCGCGAGATGGTGGTCTGGCTGAAGTCGTTGCCATACAGCTTCCCCATCGCCAGTCCCACATCTCCCTAAGCATGGGGACCAAGAGGGAGGAACATGAGAGGCAGCCTCCTGCTCTTGTGTGCCCACCATCCCGCACGATCCTAGCACTGATCACACAGCCAGCCCGAACCTTTGAGTGCTCACCCATGCTCAGCTCCTTTCCAAGTCTCCTCCCTGAAAGGTGAAGAATCGGTTTCTTTCTCTCCTTAGACTCCGAGTGAACCATGCCCACGTGCTCAGGAGAGCCAGCCCCTTTTCCACCTCTCATTCTCCCCCACCAGCAATGTCCTCAGTTTCCCTACCAATGGCAACTGTGCCCTATTCCCAGAGAACTCAGGGACGCAATGAGCTGGCCTCAACGCATGGAGCCTCTGGTTGCTCTTAAAAACAGCACTTGGGAAGCCCAGTCCCCAGCCACGCCTCAATTTCTTCTATCTTTTCCCCTAAAGCCAAACCTGTGTGAAGCCCAGCTTAATGCGCCTCTGCTTGAAGGTCTTGGCAAACTTCTCCAGCTCCTCGAGATCACTGGGCTCATCGGCTCCTCCAGAGCTGGGTAGATGCTTGGGCACTGGGAGATGCTGGGATGCTTCCAGGTGGGGTTCTAAAGAGGATCCTGGCAGCCCAGGGCGCCCAACTGCCTGATAGGAAACACGCCGAGTAGATCCACAAAGATCAATAAATGACATTTTCTGACTTTTTTTTTTTTTTTTTTTTTTTTACTAATAGGCCCACTTAGAGGATGACAGACCCCTGGATACATTTGAGTCCTATTTTTTTCCCAGAGGTATAGAAGTTAAATTGAAGTTTCTATGAATGTATAGCAAATAATTGGAATATCTGGGTAGAAACATCAGCAGGAATGCGGGATAGGGAGGTGGCCTTAGTTTTAGTCTGTGACTCACTGTTTGAGTCTGAGCAGGTTACTTCCTCCTTTCAGTTTTCCACCATAAAAGGAGCTAGCAGGGTTGTTTACAAAGATTCCAAAAACAATCACAGAACTGAACAAGGAAAAGGTTGCTTGCTTTTTATTTTTTTCATAAAGCAGGTAACTGAGGTGTTCAACAGGAGTTAACTGAAGATAACAGGGAAGATGCAAGAACTCATGGCCTTCATAGAACTTAATGTCAAATTCTTGTGCCTCATTTTACTTTCTCAACCACCATTTTCTTTTGCGAAAGTGTTTTATTTTTAATCAAAGGTATTTTAATCAGTACTTTTATAAAATGCACCTTGATCTCATTTGGGTTGTTAAATTTTCTTTTCTTTTCTGTCTGTCTCTCTCTCTCTCTCTTTCTTTCTTTCTTCAGGATCTCACTCTGTCACCCACGCTACAGTATAGTGACACAATCACTGCTCACTGCAGCCTCAACCTCCTGGGCTCAAACCATTCTCCTGCCTCAGCCTTCTGAACAGTTGGGGCTACAGGCATGTGCCACCACACCCGGCTATTGTTTTTGTCGAGATGGGACTTCACCATATTGCCCAAGCTGGTCTCGAACTCCTGGGCTCAAGCGATCCACCTGTCTTGGCCTCCCAAAGTGCTGGGACTATAAGCATGAGCCACTGTGACCAGCCAGATATTCCTTCTTGAGTTTATTTTCATAGGAAAATGTACCCTTAAACCTATAACTACGTTGTGCCCATTTGGGGTCAGGAATGAATCCAATCTGAAAGACATCTATCATTCTGCAAGGATGGAGTGGAATCTGGGCCTAGGGGTCCAGGCATTGTGTCCAGCTCAGAGGGCTAAATCCACCTCTTCTCTCCTACTTAATTTACTTTTTGTAGATTAGGGTTAACATTACTCCTTCTCTTCTGGGATATTTGGGTTTACCACTCAGACAGGTATCCCTGTGATGAAGAAGGCAAAAGAACCAGAGAGAAGTTTAGGAGTCTTTCCCCCAAAGAGGGGTCTTTCAGAACAGCATAGTCTGAAACCATCATGAATTTGTCTTGCTTTGCAGGAAGGGGGTGTGTGAGGAGGGTGTGGCATAGACCAGACCCTCAGGGCAAAACCCCAGTTCTCTTCGAACCTTCTTTTTCTTTCCTTTTCATTCAATCATTTGTTCTTTTATTTGACAAATACTTATGGAGTTCTCTGCTAGACCTTCTCCCTCCTCCTTTCACCTCCAATCCACTGCCAAACTGCACTGATTCAACTTCCCAAAACACCTCCTCAATCATCCCCTCTTCTTATTGCCACAACTCTAACCCAATCCTTTACTACCCCTCCCCTGGATGATCTTCATAATCTTCTACGTGGTCTCTCCGCTACCTGCCTCTCCATGCCAAAATATCACAAGAGATGAGAGTTGATCTTGAATATTCTAAGATCTCTTCCAGCTCTAACTCATGACTATGAGATTCTGGACTATGCCAGGAGCAGGCGGAAGAGCAGCTCCTAATGCTGGTGTCCCCATTTCAACCACTAGATGGCGGGCTCCCCCTCTAGGTGTTTTTAGTGGCCTCAGCCCTCTCTAGAGGCAGGGCCCTTGGTGAGCCACGGGGATCATAGCACAGAGATCTCTGTAGTCATTTCCAACCTTTCTGCCCAACCATCTGTGCAGAGCCATCTCACGCAGCTCTGCAGGTTATTAACTGTACAGGCACCCAGATCAGGGGAGGAATGGCAGCTAAGATACGGCTCATGCAGCTGTTGCCAAGCTGTGCACCCTGGCATGAGGCTGCAGCTGGCCAGAAGAAGAGGTGCCGTTTTCCTAATTGGCAAAAAGGTGCTCTGTGGGACCGTGACAGCTCTGCAAACAGCCTCTCTTCCAGACCTCAGCCCACTGGCCTATATACGTTCCCTCTGCAGGAGGCAATCTGGAATGGTGTCCCAAAGGTGAGAGGCACTGGCTTTGTGGTCTGGGACTTTAGGTCTGTGGTATTCTTTTTTTTTTTTTTTCTTTTGAGACGGAGTCTTGCTCTGTCGCCCAGGCTGGAGTGCAGTGGCCCGATCTCGGCTCACTGCAACCTCCACCTCCTGGGTTCAAGTGATTCTCCTGCCTTAGCCTCCTGAGTAGCTGGGATTACAGGCACCTGCCACCACGCTCAGCCAATTTTTGTATTTTTAGTAGAGAGGAGGTTTCACCATGTTTGTCAGGCTGGTCTCAAACTCCTGATCCACTCACCTCAGCCTCCCAAAGTGCTGTGATTACAGGCGTGAGCCACCGCACCTGGCAGGTCCATGGTACTGTAGTCTCCCCCTTGGGGCCTGAGAGCACCTAGGTAGAATTGGTGGCCATCTTGCTATGCCTGAGAAATTAGCTGAGCCCAGCTCTCAGAGGAGCAATGCTAGGACCTGTGCAGGGCTGGAGTCCAGAGCCTACAGCACGAAGGAGGCTAGCCTGGGAGCTGGAATCTCTGGGTTCTAATTCTGGCCCCACCAGTGACACTTGGTAAATTGTCCCTTGTTGCTGTAGCTTGGATTTCCTCTGTGCCAACAGGGATAGTTCCCTGCTGTCCCCTCTCCCCAGAGGGGTTAGTGCCCTGTTAAAGGGATAGAGGGGAAACCAGAGACAGGCGAAACATTCCTAGAGGAAACAGGAAGAATGGGGTTGTTTACCTGGGATGCCAGGCCCGGCCCAGTCTGTGGGAGGAGGAGACTGCTTTGTTGCTGTGGAAAGGGGAGGAGATTTGGCTGCAGACCTGGGTGAAAGGGGAGGACAAAGGAACAGACGAATAAAATCCAGGCCATTTGAAAGACATATGCTACCACTTTGGCACCATGATCACTGTTCCCACCCCCTGTCACCTAATCAGGTTCCTCCACCCACCTCAAGCCCCATGGAGAGGCCCCCCAGGCACTGCCAGGCATTGCCACATACAGGTGGAGGCAAAGCAGATACAGGGATAAACAGACATGTAAACAGCAGTCCCCAAACCAGTCCTTCCTCCTGCCTGCCTGTCTGGAGAGGTGCAGAGGCTAAGGAAGGTCAAGAGGATCTACTCTGGGATCTGATTACCAGAGCTGAAGAAACCCAGGAAGGGAAGGAATGCAGGGTGGCTGCTGAGAATTCAAGCCGGGGCTGAGGATTTCAGCTTTCCCTGCAGGAGAAGTAGCTGGGGTGGCTACAGAGGCCCAGCCAAATCTGCCAGGATGCCAGACCAAGCAGATGCGACCATACAGCTCCAAAGGGCAGTGGGCTATAGCGAGAGGCATGTGACTGACCAGGGCATTTTATATTGGGAGGGAGAGGAGGGAAAGTCAAGGGCCAAGCTTCTGGAAACTCCCTTGGGCGGTATGCGTTGTACCTGCTTCTCCGTCCTCCCCAGGAAAACTACAAGGGGGGCCCTGCCCGGCTGGTGGCTCACTGGAGACCCCTGCTGGGAGAGCAGGAGTGGGGCTATCAAAGCAGACAACGGCCCAGTCACCCCAATCGCTCATCACTCGACAGCATCTTGGGGTCTCTGTTGTCCCTAGGCTGTTCTGGGTCACAATGTACAGCCTCTGCTGATGTTGACCTTCACGCTCTTCAGCTTCAAAAAGTCAGGGCTTCATTGTTCACTATTAAAATACGTGGGCAAGAAAGCACTTATAAGGAATCCTGAGCTGGGAGTTTAGAGGCTTAGGTAGTATTGGCAATTCTGGCATTGCCATTGAAATGGATACAGCCTTTTCACATGCATTATTTCAAGTGACTTTCAATCATCTCCTGAGGCAGAGCCTTGCTATTATCTCATTTTTACAGAAGAGGAAATGGAAGCTCACAGAGGTTAGGTAACTTTTCCAAAAACACACAGTTAGTAAGTGAGTTTTTAAAAAACCAGTAAATTTTTCTGACTCCAAATTTGGAAGTGTCTTTCTACCACTGCATCGTCCACTGACCTAATTGGTTATATGCCTGGGCCATTTTCATGTCACTCACCCGTCTTCTGAAAACAAATTAAACTGTTACCTTCCCTTTTCTATTCCAAGAGTATGATGTGTATTGTTTAGCCAAAATAAACACTTAAAAATTCAGATAGGGTCTCATTCATCACCACAATATTCTGAGATGCCTTGGAAACTGTAAGAATAGAGACTGTATCTTTGGTGCAGGTGCTAACGGCAGAAGGGAGAGTTGCATTTTTTTGGATTCTGGATTTCTTCTACTTGGGATTTGTGCCTCTACTTGGGATTTGTGCAACAGAAGAGAGTTTTTACTTCTTTCCTCCATCACTTTTTTTTTTTTTTTTTTTTTTTTTTTTGAGAATGGCTCTTTCACCCCGGCAGGAGAGCAGTGGCCTGATCTTGACTCACTGCAACTTCCGCCTCCCAGGTTCAAGTGATTCTCTTGCCTCAGCCTCCCGAGTAGCTGAAATTACAGGCATGCACCACCACACCTGACTAATTTTTGTGTTTTTAGTGGAGATGGAATTTCACCATGTTGGCCAGGCTGGTGTCAAACTTCTGGCCTCAAGTGATCTGCCTGCCTTGGCCTCCCAAAGTGCTGGGATTACAGGTGTGAGCCACTGCGCCTGGCGTCCTCCATCACTTTTGACCCTAGTTGGTAGAGATGAGAGTAGGACAGGAAGTGCTGTCCCACTTGTGTGATGGCCAAGAGTATGGGTCTCAATAAAACAGTTCTGAAACTTCCCAGTAAGTCACCAGAGGCACAATAAGACTACCTACTGCACAAGGTTATTTTGAGGAATGTCAGAAAAATTACTCAGCAGAGCTCCTGGCACATCATACTCAAGAAATGTTAGCTATTTATTAATGGTTCAATCTATTTGCCCTTGGCCAGGGAGAAGTTCTCTGGGAGTAACTTCCCTGCCAAAGAAAACCTGAACTCCCTTTCTACAACCTGTGGGTGGCACTGCTGCTATCCAAATAGAATGACAGCCAGGCTTCCAGGCAGGCAGTCTGTCCAGGAGAGATTTCCAAGGAATTGGGACTTGTCTGCACTGCATGTCCCAGGTGCTTCCCCTCCCTTGTACAGCACAGCCCAGCCCTCCTCCGTGCCTGCACCTTCCGTCTCAACTCTCCATGAAATTGAGGAGGTGGGCCAGACCACCCCACAGGAGGCTGGGAAAGGGAAGCAGAAAAGGAGACTCAGTCTAGAGGAGCACTGCCAGGGTTCCTTCCTCAGACCGTGGGATGGATAAGTAGGTCTTAATACCAGAGGGGTAAGTGATGGATGCATGCCCTGTGCTTAGGCCCCCTCTCACCCAGCAAAAAGCAGCAGCAGCAGCACTTGACTGGACTTGGTCTATGTGGAAACCCCCAGGGTTCTTACCTTGCTGCCCAGGCTGCGTCTGAGATATCAGGAACTGGGATACAGACTGTAAGTGGCTGGGAACCAGCACAAGCTGCTGGAGCGGATGGAGGGAAGCCATGTCCTACACATGGAGAGATACACACATCACGGAATTTACAAGCTGTGGATATCAGCCCCATCTGCCTGCCATGCATCTGTCCTAGGGGTCCCCAGACCCGTATAGTTTGCAGGCTGACCTACTCCAGTGTCTAGCAAATAGTAGCTACCCCATTAATGCTGGTATTTTTACAGCTTCTGCACTCAGCCTAGGAGTCCGTATGACAGATTGTTACTTAACTCTTGCCTCCTGAGTTAATTTTTGTGTTTGTCAGTCCTGTCTCCCAACTAGACTGTAAAATACCCTGAAGGCAGAGTTCTGGGTATTATCCATCTCTCAAAGTTTATCCTGGAGATAACATGCAGTCCCTGCTGTTCAATTCTTTTTTAATCTCATGCCACCTGATTATGCTAAAAGCCATGCCTCTGCCGTTTCCTGGGTCTGAATCTTTCCTGGAGATGTTGGGGTGGGAGTTGGGTGGGGCAAGCTATTCATTCTTAATAAAACCAATTCAGTTAAACAGAAAGTCCGTTTCTCCTGGGTTTCTCCTACCAGCCCAGGACATAGGATTCACAATCCCAATGCTTGTGGGATCAGGGAGTCCTCTGTGATCCAGACCCCAGAGCTCTGTGCCCCATGAGATTGAGCTTAGGTTTGCACACATAGAAAAGACCTGGTAAGCCTTTCTGAATGGAAGGTGAAGGGACAGACGCACATTTTTATGTATTTCTGGGGGTGTATTCTTATGTATTTCCACAAGGGGTGGCTCTTTCTCCCCCAGGTGATTCCTGCTGAGAAGAGGTCTCACCACATGAAAGTTCTCTGGGACCATCTCAGACGCCTCTTTCTTCCCACACCAGCACTCCATTCTAGTTTGGCTCTAACATAAAACCTTAGGGGAGGTGGAGTGGACCCACTGGGGACAGAAAGGTTGTCTAACCGTAGCAGCAGCTGTCAACCTAGGATTCCCCTGAATGTGGCTGGCAGACACCAGCAGCACAGCTGTTAGGTCCTTGGCTTTGGCAAGCCTGGCTCCTTTGTCCCTGAGAGGTAGAGGCCTCCCTCTTCACATCCCTAGCCAGGCTTCACCTGTGAGAGTCCTGTTTTAGAACCCCACTCGCAGCCTCCAAATGTCTTTCCCACATTGCCTGCGGTGGGTTCTCTAGACTTTTATGGATTCATAGAGTACCAAGCATGGAAGTCCAGCATCTCACAGAGAGATTGAATTAAACGCACTGGCCCACTGTGAGTATCCGGGTTCCCTGGCACGTCCTGGCATTTACCCCAGACATTTGGTTTCCGGACATCATGGCAGGTCCTTGACTCAGGTGGCATGGCCGATGGGAGAGGGTCTGCTGCAGAGAGTCACTGAGATCTTCAGTTTTAATCTGCAAGGGAAGCAAGAGGAGTGTCAGTGCTGGACCCCATCAGGCTATCTCTGATGGACAGGGCAGGAAGATCCAGGCAGGAAAGGAGTGACAAGCCTGGAGAAGAGAGAGCTAGCCCAGGGCCTACTGGGCTGCAGCTTAATTTTCCTGCTGGGTGGAGGCCTCTGTGAGTGGCACTGAAATGATAAAAGCAATGATAGTGTGGTGACTTTCAAAAATAAGGCTCGATGCAGGAGTTTGAGACCAGCCTGGGTAACATAGCAAGACTTCATCCCTAAACTAAAAAAAAAAAAAAAAAAAAAATGAGCCAGGAATGGTTTTAAATGACAATAGCCCCAGCTACTATGGAGGCTGTGTTGGGAGTATCATTCAAGCCCAGGAGTTTGAGGCTGCAATGAGCTATGATCACACCACTGAACTCCAGCCTGGGTGACATAGTGAGACCCTGTCTCTTAAAAAAAAATGGATTAAATTCTTAGAAATTCTGAGATGATGGGCTGGGCATGGTAGCTCATGCCTGTAATCCAAGCACTTTGAAGGCCAAGGCGGGTGGATCACCTGAGGTCAGGAGTTCAAGACCAGCCCGACCAACATGGTGAAAACCCCGTCTTTAAAAAAAAAAAAAAAAAGTATGAGATGATATTCTTTTTTTCTTAGGAGCAAGAATGCTAAAATTTATTTTAGGACAGGACAGTGATCCTAAATGGTATTTTTCAAACTCTCTACCTCACAGGGTAAAAAACTGGCAACCTCTACTGATCTCCCCCAAATTCTGTGTTTTATTTTCCTACATGAAATTTCACCTATGAAACCCAAAGTCTGGGCACCACGGATCTGGAGGAGTCTCCCTCCCCATCCCATCTGTCTCCACACCTCTCCATCCTCTGTGTCTGCCTCTGCACCTGGCCCTCTTCACCTGTGTGGCTTTGGTGACAGTCTTTGCCTGTCTCCCTACAGGTGAAGGCATGCCTTCCTCATAGCCAAGGCTGCAGTTACAGCCTGAGGGGCACGTGGTCGTTTCCAAACTCTCTCCAGTCTCTACCACCCTGCAATGACAGCACAAACCACCCACTCGTGGGCTTCCCAGGTGTCCTGGGCAGGGCAGGAAGTGCTGCTTGTGCCCACCCCTCCTCCCTTCTCAGGAAAACTACCCTCTTGCAGCATTTCAGGAAGTCCCTTGGGAGGGTGTTCAAGTGACTTTAAATTCATAAAATGTGGTGGGGTGGGGCACAAGATCTAGACCATATCTTTTAAAAGACATTGGGGAGACCCTCCTATGCAGACATCTGGTTGTTCCCTATCCAGATAGAAACTCTTGGCCATAGAGATGCTGGCTTAAACCATTTTCTTGGTCTCCATTGCGAATATCACTGACATCCTGGCTTATCTTCTGTTTGTATTAGTTTAACCTAAGTTAAAAGTTTAGACTAACAGCTAAACTTGTGCTTAATCTTTGTGGGAAAAAATGGTGCTTTGGATCACTAAAGAAAGAATTCCTTATAAAAAGTTCCATTATAAAGACACATGCTCATGTTACGTTCATCACAACACTATTCACAATAGCAAAGATATGAAATCAACCTAAATGCCCATCAGTGTCAAATTGGATAAAGAAAATGTGGTATACATACACTATGGAGTATTATGCAGCTATAAAAAGGAATGAGATCATGTCCTTTGCAGGAACCTGTATGAAGCTGGAGGCCATTATCCTTAGCAAACTAATGCAGGAATAGAAAACCAGATGCCACATGTTCCCACTTATAAGTGTGAGCTAAATGATGAGAACGTGGACACATACAGGAGAACAACACCCACTGGGGCCTATTGGAGGGTGGAAGGTGAGAGGAGGGAGAGGATCAGGAACAATAACTAATGGGTACTAGGCTTAATATGTGGGTGATAAAATAATCTGTACAACAAACTCCCATGACGCAAGTTTACCTGTATAATAAACCTGCACATGTTCCTCTGAACTTAAAAGTTAAATAAAATGAAAAAAGAATTCTCTTTGGTTGGACAATTAGGAAGATCCTACTAATATCAGAGACTGCGGAGGGAGCTTAATTCCTAAATATGGTGCCTTGCACATAATGGAAAGCCAGCGAACATTAATTGAACAACAGACACAAACAAAACCCATCTCTCCGCAACCTCCAATGAGGTACAGGGAGGAAAGTGTTAAACAGGTGCATTGAATGCTGGCCTTGTTTCTAGCCCTCTCTCTGACTCTAATTTACTACATAATCTTGAGCAACCATTCATCCTCTATGGGACTCAGTTTCCTTGTCTATTGTATGATACTACACGATTTTTCTCCCTAACTGTTGAAAAATGATATTACAGATTCCGATTCCCTAGTGCATTTGGTAGATCTGGCCAGTCCAGATTGCTGCTGTGTTCTTACACAAAGCAGATCCAAATGACACCAAGAAGCCCTGGTTGCACAGAAATTGGTAAGAAGATGGCTCTTCCAGGGACAGTCTTTGGAAATCATTCCTTTCACTTAGGGAGATGATTATGGAACCTTGGAAGCAAAGACAAGGAAGGGAGAGAGATGGGAAATAGCACTGTGGTGCGGAGAGTTAGACATTCAGAAAACTCAAAGACCATGGCTGCCTGGGAGTTGTCTCCAAGAGCCCCACTTCTTTGCCCCATGCCCCTTCAGCTGTGCCCATCCACACTTGGCATGTCTAAGAAACTCTGGGGTTCTTGTTCTGCTCCCCAAAATTAGAGTTTCCACATCCTTAGATTCCAGGAAAACATCTGTTAGCAAGTTTTTAAAAACTAGAAATAGATGATAAACTACTTATTTCAAAATGACCACCAACACTGCAACTGTAAGGTTTGCTCTGAGAGGGGATTTTACTTAAGCCAAGTCTTTGTGGTCCCCACCTCTTCCCTTTATAACCTCCTCCTGCCCCTGGGCATCTGCTTTCCCAGAGGGTCCTGGGGAGGCAGGATGGAGGAAGGGGGACAGAGGGAGAACGTGGAGCACTGGAGGTAAAATCATGCTGGTGGAACAGCCTCTGGCAGCTTGGCCCAGCTCCATCTCAGAGGCAAGAGGCAGGGTTCCTCTGTAGACTCATTATGCACAAGGGAGAGATAAGGAGAGGCAGCTATGACAGAGCTTGAAAACATGTGCTTTGCCTCCAACCTGGGTGCTATCTGTTAGAATCTGTGCCAGGTCTTCCTGGAACACTTAATTTCAGAAACCAGTGCCATCATAAAAGAAAACTCACCCTTTCATCTGCTTCCTGGATCAATTACCCTTCAAACTCTTTGGGGGGCACTCCCGACCTCCCAGTTGTAAAAGCCAAGTGCCTGATAGCAGAAAAGCCCTTTGGGTGTTAGTCTGGGGCTTTCTGACAACACTCTGCATTATTTTTCTGATTTGTTTGCCCGATCTTTTACTCTTTTACGATTTTTATTTTATTTATTTTTATCTTCTTTACAGTTCCTCTGGATATGGAATCTTTTATTTTTCATAATTCGTTACCCTCTGGCTGTGAAGTACTGATAGGTAACCCCAAAAGAAGACAATCTTAAACAAAGCAAATAGAAAGACAATAAAGAAGACTTCTTTCTTGATGACAAGTTCCTAAATCTCAGCTTTGGTCTGTGGTCTCTATCAGCTGAGCTCAACAGGAAGGAGGAAGGATGCACTGACAATTCCCACACCCTCCAACAGACATGTTGACACTCTCAGGGGGTCAGAAATGAAGAAATTAAGAAATAAAGTCCTCCGGAATTTACAAAAATCCCTTTTTACAGCTGTTAAGGGGAAAAGGTTGGAAACTTCCCAAGTAACTGGGTGTTGGCTGTGGATCTGCAAGATGAGATAGAGAGACTTCTGTTGGACCCCATTGACTTCTAATGTGGGAACCGGAGGCAAATTGGATGAAAACCCAATTTCCCCCGTGCTTGTGAAAACCCAACCAAACCCACAGCCTGCCTAGAATCAAGATCATCTCCAGGGTCTCTTTGGCGGTTCTTCTCATGCAAGTGGAGTGTTTCTCCAGACTTTACTCGGGACGGATGCATCCCTGGAGACGCGGGCAACCACGGGGTGCTCTGCCCTGCCACAGCTGCTTGAGCAGCCTGTCCACTTATTGGACAGGCGACAAGCTTTGTTAGTTTAGGATCCTCTCCACCCACTATGCTGTGCAAAGGTATTACATTGAGTCTTGGGCAGTGACCAGGAAGGTAAAAAGGTATCAGGGATGATTATCTTTTCTGTTGCCAGTGAACTCTCTGACATCACTTACTTTAGAAAGCAGCAGCCTCATTCTGGAAGGAGAGAGCCCCTTCGGAGGAGGTGGAAGCCCTTTATACCTCCCTCCTTGGCTTTAGCCTCATAGCCAGGAGGTGTGAGGATGAGTGTTCACCCTTCCATCTTAGAGAAGCTCAGAGAGCCTCAGAGATGGGTATAAACTCATACTGCAACACCCTGGCAAAGCTCCAATAAGAGAGTGGTCTCCTGACCCTCCTCTGGTGCTCTGCCTACCAAAAAATATCACACACATCCCAAGGGTAAGAGAGAGAATAGTGATGGAAAAGGTGGCGTTCTGGCCCAGACGTACACTAGGACCTCCTTACTGACCATATGTTTTGGGTTCATGGGAGGATGCAGAATGGTGGGGCTGGGGTATTCATCTTTAACCCCCTCCCCATGACATTTTCACATGGCCCTCTCTGGGGGAAACAGCCCAACACTAATGAATATATCACTGGTGATGAAAATGATCAAAGCTGTTGTCCCAGTTGCATAACTCGTTTGTGGAAAGTGTTTCATAAACATTTCACAAGAAGGAGCGTTTCAAAGCGTGAACATCTCCCAACCTGCCTTCAATTACAGGCAAGATTTTTTTTTTCTTTCTCCCTACTTCTACACTTCTCCCTAGCAGTGAGGAAGAGTTTCTGTTTTGTAACTGATCTATAAAGGATTGGCAAAGATGTTCCTCATGAAAATATTCTAAAAATATATTCTAAGTGGTAGAATGGGGCAGATGGGTAACTCATCTCAAGTGAACAGGGCTGAAGGCACCCCAAGAGATACTGGTTGCATTTTTGCTTGGGGGAGTCTCCCATCTCCATGGCTGTTGGCTATTTCTTAAGAGTCCAAGGCTCCTGCCTCCTCAGATACCTCTGGAAAGTGCTTGGGGAGATGACCTCATCCAGCCCCTGGATTCTAATCAAACCTATGATACAGCAGCCTAGGTGTGCCTTTGCCCATGCAAACTGGGATTATCGCCCTGAGATCATCAAAATTCCTCACAAAGGAGGGATGGAAGAGAGGAGACAAATGAATCCTAGGAGGCTGGAACCCTGTGGGGTTTGCTACTGCTAAAAAGAAGCTTTCTAAAAAGCCATCCTTATTTTTCCTGCATGTGCCTACTCTGGAAATGCAACCATCTTATCAGTCATGTTATTTAATGCTCTGGCTTCAGTTCTTAGGACAGAGCATTGCTACTGCTGATAGATGCATGAAAAACCCCATCCTTTTAAGCCCATAAAAGTTTTCTTCTCCCTCTGGAATATAAATCCCTGAATTCAGAAAATGTTAGGAGGGGGCCGTGCCCTCATGGCAGACCCACCCTCACTAATGCTTCATGGTGCCCAGGACTTGAATCATTTTAACCGAAGCACTGCTGCAGAGCCCTCCTGAGACACCTGTAGCATCCTCCCCAGCGGGCAGCTGCACCAATGGGCGTTCTCTTTTGTGAACCTGATCCCCTCTGAGCCAGCATCTGCTGGTGCTCTCGGTGGCCTACCTGGTAGAAAAGAAGACAGAGCTATCTTCTCTGGTTTTTTGACTAGGGGAAAGTACCACACAGAACTTCTGATTTGCCCCCACAGAAGGCTGCTCTGCCCCTAAATAAGTGAAATGGCAGAAGGAGAGGGTGTGGGAGGGGGAAGAAATGCTAAGCATCAAACTCTGTTTCCAAGCGCAGTGGCTGTTCTTGGGAAGTGTCTAGTGTAAAAATGCAGTTTATCGTCACACTGTTTTGTTGTTGTTGTTGTTGTTTTTGACATATTCCTGGGCTGCTTATCAGTGAAGGACTTTGCTGTCCTCAGTGGGGATGATAAAAAAGACATCCAGCAAATAAGCACAAGGCTGGAATCAATCAGGATGCTGACTTCGGGACCCATCCTTGTCTCCAACTAGTTGCATGACCTAATATTACATTACTTCACTCATCTCTGTAGTCCTAGATTATTCCTCCAAAAAAGAAGAGAAATAGATCAGATGGAATCTACTCAAGAAGTTTATAATGTATAGAGGGTAGGAGAGTAGACTTACAAGCATATAAGTATGCTCACTATGTTACTAGACCCATTTTATAGATGAAAAGACTGAGGCTTACAGACATTAACAAATTTGCATAAAGTCACACTGCTGGTAAGTAGTGGAGCTGAGATTTCAGTCTAAATCGGTCTGACTCCATACTTCTACACAATCCTCTCTCCTATAGACTCTTTGGCCAGGTGCAGTGGCTCATGTCTGTAGTCCCAGCACTTTGGGAGGCCAAGGCAGGCAGAGCACGAGGTCAAGAGATCGAGACCATGCTGGCCAACGTGGTGAAAACTCATCTCTACTAAAAATACAAAAATTAGCTGGGTGTGGTAGCATACCTGTAGTCCCCGCTACTTGGGAGGCTAAGGCAGGAGAATCACTTAAACTAGGGAGGTGGAGGTTGCAGTGAACCGAGATTGCACCACTGCACTCTAGCCTGGCAACAGAGCGAGACTCTGTCTCAAAAAAAAAAAAAAAAAGAATTATAGAGTCTTCAAAGTTGTTTGGTGTAGGTTGTATTAGAAGCATGGCAGATATTCCAAAAAGTATTGATTCCCTTCCTTCACCGTCAGAACTAGAAGGATATAAAGATACCACCTGGATCATTTTACAGATATGATTTTTGAAGCCAGAGAGGGCTGACTAGCACAGGTCTGCTAACCCCCTATCCAGTGTCCAGTTCATTCTACCACACCGCCACGCGGCTCTATCATCTGTTTTTATCACTTTGAAGTTGTTGCCTACTCTGGCTATAACTCAGTTGTAGCCCTAATCCTGTTCCTCTACTAAGATTTAGTCTCAGTCAAAAGAAAGAACTCTGAAACCCATTCAGAATTCTCAAAGACTATGCAGGGCAAGGTTCAGAATCAGATAAACACACATCTGTTTGATATGGAAACATAACACACTTGGCTTTCGAGCCAGCCTCCTGTATTTCGTTGAGTCTCACATATACAAATTAACTACAAGGTATGATATTTGCTCTTACCTCTCCTGTTAGGAGGAGAAGAGGTGAAGAGGGGAAAAAGGTGGCTCAGGAATGTCATGAAATTTCTGTCCCAGTATGTATTTACTATGCGGTTCCAGATGAATCCAATAAAATGAAGTACATGCGGCCTTTCCGGAATGCACACATGCATGCACACATACCGTGTACAGCACTAACTTATGATCATGAAGCACTACACAGATTAGTTACAGGAGCATCGAATCAAGAAAGAGAAAAAATATTTTTTAAAGCATGGTAGAGATGAGAAACACTTTCAAATATACCACCACTTATTCTTCTTGATAATTCAATTAGAGAAGTAATCTTTTTATTTTCACCTGGCACAGGTGGGATAAGGCTGAAAAGGGCGTTAGCCGAGAGAAGTAATCTTACCAAACTGTTTTAACAGATACAGAAGCCAAGGCTCAGAGGATTTAAGCAACACTCGCAACATCTCACAGCTAGGAAGAGGAGAGCCTGACTCTCTACATGGTTATTTGGCCTCCAGACCCCTCCTTTCTGCCTGTACCATGCTGTGAGACAGCTGCACTGGGCCTCCCACTGAGAATTCTGGGTTTCTGGAAGCTACTGAGATGTGCTTGTTCACTCTGGCCTCTTCTGTGTACTATATATTGCTTTTATGTATGGTACACAGTTGGGGCAAACATTTCCAGAATACACTTACAAGTGTAGTCTGGAACCTTCACACATATCTGTGGCCTAAATAGTTACTGAGAGCGAAGTTTTCAACAGGTCTGAATGGGAATCTCTTTGGCATTTTCTGAGTAAGCCTGTGATTTGGAAGGTTGACCCTGAAGGGCATTGGATAAATGAAGCAAACGGTTATCTCTGATAATTTTTTTTTTTTGAGACAGAGTCTCCCTCTGTCCCCAGGCTGGAGTGCAGTGGCGCAATCTTGGCTCACTACAACCTCCACCTCCCGGGCTCAAGCGATTTTTCTACCTCAGCCTCCTGAGTAGCTGGGACTACAGGCACATACCACCATGCCCAGCTAATTTTTGTATTTTTAGTAGAGATGGGGTTTTACCATGTTGGCCAGTATGGTCTCAATCTCTTGACCTTGTGATCTGCTCGCCTCGGCCTCCCAAAGTGCTGGGATTACAGGCATGAGCCACCGCGCCTGGCCGATCTCTGGTCATATTCATCTTTTAGTCTTCTAGGAAACCTGAGGTCCTCCTTGTCTCTTGTACTCCTGTGGCACCCCAAATCAAGCGAGGCAGCCCAAGGTCTGTTCCAACAGCAGCTGGAAAAGGTGGTCTTCTATGTGGCATGCATGAAATAGTTTCCTGTCCTATAAAGGTTCCCCTTCCAGTTCAGTTTAGTTCAACATGTACCAAGCACCTATTATATACCAAAAGGCACTAGGACGCAAAGACAAATACGAAGCCCCCAGGTTAATTGGGAGGCTGGGCAAGTCAGAGCCATCTCCTACAGAGTGGTACTTCCAACATTCAGAAGCAAGTTTAGGGTGGCAAAGAAAAGGCTGCCATTCACTGTGTCAGGTAGGAGAATAGCTGGAGAAAAGGGAATGAGATGAGGAAGGCTCCCGGAAGAAAAGTCCTCCTGAGCAACCCTGAAGGATGAAGAAGAACGTACCAGGCAGAAAAAGCAAAGAAAGGCATCCCAGGAAGCGGAAGCGGCTCTGTCCAAAGTGGCAGAGAGTGAAACAGCACTATCTCTTCCTGTTCAGGAACTACCAGCAATTTGGGACTGCCGCTGTGGGGGAGGGACAGGACAGGTGGGTGAGGAGGCAGGGGCTCATGGCAGAATACAAAAGAGTGCAGAAGGGTCTTTGTGGGCAAGGTGGAACTAAAGGGGAGCGACTGCAGTGAGATTTTAGTTTTAGTTCAGTTATCCTAATAGCTCTGTGGAATATGGACTTGAAGAGAGCACAGCTATAGCCAGGGTAGCCAGTTAAAAAGCTATTTACTGCAATCCCCTAAGTAAGAACTCAAGAGGATGAGCCTAAGGCCCAAACAGCAGAGACTGGAGAGCTTTTAGGATATAAAATGTATTTCCACCCCTAAAGGTTTCTCTTTTATAACAAAGGACTGTTTATTTCAGGAATTGTCTGTTGACTGCCTCCAGGACCAGAAGAACTAGCACAGAAAAAAATCTAAAGGTCCCTAAGCCAAACTGTGAATCATAGATGCAACAGACAGTATTTGGGGTTCTAGAAGGTATCCACTTTCTAGGCCATATATTTCCACAATGTTTGATTTTTAAAAGCTAATTCTTAATGTTAGATCAGAAAAGATTAAGATGCAAGTCAGTAAGCATTCAAAATGTCACATAGCTATATAGAATGTTACAGTTTACAAGATGTCAGAGTTAGTTGCAGAGCTGCTTCTTTTGCCTGGTGATAAGGGCGTCTTGAAAGGTTTAAAGGTACATTATCTAAATGAGCATACATACATACATACATATATGAAAATATGCATATATATGTAATACATACATGTACATATATACATATATATATATATTTTTTGAGACAAGTCTCACTCTGTCGCCCAGGCTGGAGTGCAATGGCGCAATCTCAGCTCACTGCAACCTCCGCCTCCTGGGTTCAAGTGATTCTCCTGCCTCAGCCTCCTGAGTAGCTGGGATTACAGGCACATGCCACCACGCCCAGCTAATTTTTGTATTTTGAGTAGAGATGGGGTTTCACCATCTTGGCCAGGCTGGTCTCGAACTCCTGACCTCATGATCCACCCGCCTCGGCCTCCCAAAGTGCTGGAACTACAGGCCTGAGCCACCGTGCCCGGCTATTTAAAGCAACAACTTGAATTGATCTCTTTGTCCACATCTTGTGTCACTGTCTCGCAGTAGGCAACACCTGAGGTGTGGCCTACAGACTTCACTTGTACATCTCCATGCTGTTCTGCAGTTTACAAAGCACTTTCAAACGCATTTCTGTTGATTTTCAGAATCCTTTCATGAGATTGAAAAGGCAGGTAATGTTATTCCTGCTTAAGGAAAACAGGATTCATAAATAGTAAGAGATTTGTCCAAGGCACATGGCTGTAGCAGGAGAGCTGTGACTTGAACTCAAGTCATGTAAAATTCAGCATGCCTTTCAAATGCCTAGGATTTTCTCAGGAAGCCTTCCTAAATAAGTGGATTTTCAGTCACAGAAATCTATCCCTTGAAGCTCCAAAGCCTTTTATCTCAGTTTTGGATAGATATTTGTTGGTTTCTTTTTGAAGAGAGATCTTGCTGAAACGTATCATATACATCCCTATTCTGCCTTAAAGCACACCTGAAAGATAATTTAGTCAATGACTCAGAGTCATAATTTCAAACTCCTTTTAAAAGCAACCATGCCCTCAGGGATACTGAAATGTTTGCTTCTGTTGGCCCATAGCACTTTTTTCTTGTTTTTTGTTTGTTTTTGCAGCTCTGAGCTTTGCTTTTCCCAGTTTCGTTTTTCTTCTTTTCTCACAATCAAGTTTATCTCTGCTTCTACTGGTATGCTTGCTTTCAGCAATCCTGTATTCCAGTTTTAATTTGCACTTTTGTCTGCTAAGGGATAGAAAAACCAAATCATTAAGCTCACAGCAACCATCTGTAAAATAAAAGTTTAAGGCTCAGAGAAAGGGCCTGGCTTGAGGTCTCATTTGCTTTCTTCCTACTATCAACTGTCTAAATAGGGGAGGCTACTGGCTATCTGGATAAGTGAGGTAATACAGCACTGCCATGAAGCTCTCTTTAACACTGGACTTGGGCTTTAGTTTAATTTGTACTGACTATGTGCCTATCCTGTTATGCCTATTATCCTGGGACAGGGCTCTAGGCACAGGGTTGGCTGAACTTACTCAATTGACAGCTTAAGATAAATTCCCTAAGGCTAGGGAGCAGCTACCAAATTTGTTACCAAAAGGCTGAGTGGACTTGAGCTAAAGGACTCTATGAGTATACCTCAGTTTCCCTATGTATAAAACAGAAATAATCTCTGATACATTCCCATGTCTCAAGGGTTAGGGCTGAATGTCCAGAAAACCTATTCCAGGGAGGGCTTTCCTTATGTCTGTCACTAAAATTATTGAAGACATGAGTTTTGCACACTTATTACCTGGGAGCTTACTATGGCCTGCCCAGCACGGTGCATAATGTCCATCATTTAGTAGGTGCTTATTAAACATATGTGGTACTCATGCAAAAATACGTTAGACAGTCCTCAAATATAGGAAAGTGAGTCTCAGAGAAGTCAAATGATTTCCCAAAGACCATATAGCTAAGAAGTGACAGAGCTTGAATCTAGGTCTGACCAAATCCCCCAGATCAACCCTCTTTCCACCATATCACGTGTCTTAAAAAGTGCTTGCCAAACTAGGCTGGTTTCCTTTCATATCAGGTTTTTAGAATGGGGGATCAGACAGATACTATCATTGAAATCTTTATATATGTATTTATGTACTGTCGTGGAGGTCAAGATGAGGTCATATGGGCTGAGATAGGGTTGATTAATGATGGGTCACTGTCATCTAGGAGGGACATCTCCAGTGGCATGCCACAGGACCCCATTTGTGGTCCAGTGTGGCTAGGAATCTTATCGGTAACGTGGATGGAGATGTAGCATGTATATTTATTGCATCTCTGCATGAGGAGCAGGGCCAGCTAATACTCTGCACAGACATCAAGATTAAAACAAAAAACAAGAAACAAAAGCTCAAACATATGGCAGGAAGGTAAGCAATTCATAAGATAAAACACAGGAAGAAATATAAAAATCCTTTACTTAGAAATTTGAAAGTTAACTGCACAAGTTGAGACAACAATTTATATGAAAAAAGACTTGAGACACATTAACTGACTCAAAGAACATGTAAGTTGACAGTGACATAGTTATCTTTTAAAAACCCCATAGGATGGGTGGTACTAACAGAAATAGCGTATCTGAAGGGAGGGAGTTTCCCGTACTAGACTGCATCGTCCCATGAGGGCAGGCCTCATTACTGCCTTATTTGCAGCTGGCTCAAGTAGAAATCAGGGCAAGAGAAAGGCATAGTACCTGCTCAATAAAAACGTGTCAAATGGGTAAATGGATGGCTGGATGAGCAAATGGCTGCACCATGCTCTGGCCTGCCTGGATCTCATCTGAGCATTGAGTGTTATGCCGCACACTTGCGGCTCTCATACTTAAAAGGAGTGATTGGCAGACCAAAGCACATGCATGTCAAGGCAACAAGGCACAAACGAGTTCAAGGAGCTCATCGCAGCATTGTGAAATAAAGTATCGGAAGCATCCTAATATCCATGGACTGGGGAATGGAAAAGTAAGATTATGTTAAAACTATAGAACAAGCCAAGTGCGGTGGCTCAGGCCTATAATCCCAGCTCTTTGGGAGACCAAGGCAGGTGGATCACTTGAGATCAGGAGTTCAAGACTAGCCTGGTCGACATGGCCAAGCCTCATCTCTATTTTAAAAAAGACAGAAATTAGCTGGGCATGGTGGTGGGTGACTGTAATCCCAGCTACTGGGGAGGTTGAGACAAAAGAATTCTTTGAACCCTGGGGGTGGAGGTTGCAGTGGAGCTGAGATAGCACCACCACACTCCAGCCTGGGTGACAGAGCAAGAAAAAAAAACAGAAAAACTCTAAAACAATAGAATATTATGTGGTTGTTAACAAAAATCATATAACTCTTGTACTACCATGAAACAATCTATAAATATTTTAAATTTTTAAAAGAAAGTCACTAGAGAATACACACAGTGTACTTTATACATATGTTTGCAGGCATTTCTCAGACTCCTCAAAAATTTACACATTTCCATTTGTAATATATATCCAGAGAAAAAGTCTTCTAGACATATATACACTACCCTGATAAAAGGAGTTACCTCTGGAAGAGGACTGAGAGTGAACAGGTATTAAAAAAAAAAATCTTCCTTTTTATCCCTATTATGAAATTTTTTATAACAAGAAAGTATTTGTGTATTAAGTATATAACTTATTTAAGGAAGGCAATCAGCAGCATGACTATGGAGCCGTTTACAGATCTGGGATATTTACACAGAAAGGGGATGATTTCAGGATGATGACTCTTCTCAAATATTGAAGGGCTGCCATGTGATCAGAACAGACACAGGCCCTGAGACAGAGGCAGGCAGAGTGACCAAGAGAGATGATGGAGCCTACCATTTCAACCTGCTCAGCCCTGGAACGGGCTGGTAGCAAATCTGAAAACCCAGGATGAGTTTTGGCAGAGACACAGGACCACGGGCCATCTGACAGCGGAGTTGGCAGAATTTGTATACAAGGCATAGGACGTGCTGGAATCACTGTTTCTTAGACTTTTGAGGTTTGTGATTGGTAAACATTTTTTTGAGAGTCAGATATAGTTGTTTCATTTTGCTAAATAAGAGCATTAAAGTAACCAACATCATCACTCTGACCTTCATTTCATTACATGCACTAAATATTTTAACACCAAAAATGCAAAATCATGAATGATAAAAATGGAATATATTTAGTTCTATACAACAGCACTGTTTTTCTCCTTTTTAAATGTGACTGCAGAGGGTGAAAACTGAGTCATAAGATGTTATATTATGAGTAAACAAGCGTGTCAACACACAGGATTAAAGGGAGGAAGACAGACTTGTGCCAGAGTAGCGGGGCTCTGTGGGACGCTGCTGAGAACAGGGGACAGACGGCCTCAAGGACCCATCAGCCCTAAGTCTGTGAGTCTCAGGTTTACCCCAGGGCTAGAGGCTCCACCCAAATTTATCTCCATAGTTTATGAAAAATGATGTCACAGTGATGCCAGGTGTCACTGGATGCCCCCAGCCATGCTGTTTCCATTCAAATGGCCAGGAGAGGGCAGCCCCAGGATGGATGGCCCTCTTACTTCCCAAGCAGCGTTTACTAAGAGCCCTGTTCCGGTTGGGGATAGTTAGCTGACCTAATTACCAACCTCAAACTGGGTTGGTCAGAGTCCTGCACACACTCTGGGTCGCTAGAGGCTAGGTCCTAGCACCCAACAACCACCGAGCCAACACTGAGATGCCTCTGTAAACAGCTCCCGGGCCCAGCCGGCAAGTGGTGGAGTTGGGCAATATTTACCAGAGCTGATGGATGGAGCCCACTCCGCACTCTATTTGCATAAATTCACCTTCCTGGGGAAAGGGGGCAGGTTTTGTGGATCACTGGCTGCAACAGGAAGCAAAACAGCCGGAAGAGCAGAGGAGATGGGTATTCGCGGCCCCCAGGAAGCAGGGTGATAGGCAGGTGGAGAGGTTCAGCCCAATAATCCAACCGTACATTTATTTACTTACTTATTTAATTAATTTATTTATTTTTGAGATGGAGTCTTGCTCTTGTCACCCAGGCTAGAGTGCAGTGGTGAGCAATCTCTGCCTCCTAGGTTCAAGTGGTTCTCCTGCCTTAGCCTCCCAAATAGCTGAGATTATAGGTATGTGCCACCATGCCCTACTAATTTTTTGTACTTTTAGTAGAGATGGGGTTTTGCCATGTTGGTCAGGCTGGTCTCAAACTGCTGACCTCAAGTGATCCGCTTGCCTCCACGCATTTATTTAGTACACACTTACTGAATGCGCCAGAACTGAAGAGTGCCAGGCACTGTTCTACCATATTTCCCAAATATTCCACTGCCTGGTGGGGAGATGTGTGCACACACACGTGCACGCGCGCGCACACACACACACACACACACGAAGCCCATTAAGGCACACAGGTGGAGGTAGTGGTGGTGGAGGGCCAGTTAGAGAATGAGGCATTGGAACTGAGTTTGGAAAGATGAACAGAAACCTGAGAGAGAGATGGGAAGTGGGGAGAAGGGAGGGGGCATGGGCAGGCTAGGGTCAGGGCTCATGCAAACCAGAATCAAGACACCTGCTTCTCTGTTCCTCTCTGCTTTGCAAGCCTCTGTCATTCCAGGCAGGATTCTCATTGCTTCCAGGTGGTACTTGGAAGTCCTTAGGACCCAGGGAAGGAGGGGAACTAGAGGCCTCTTATGCACTTGGACTCCCCACATCCTCAGAGGCCTGCCTGAGCAGGATGGGGCAGCCCACTGGGTCACTGATGGGTTGCCGCATCCTAGACAAAGTCACAAATCCCAGACACTGCTGCTCCCTACCTTGCTTTATGCCAGAAAAGCACCTGTCCCTCCCGGGCCACGTGGGCAAGGGCAGCCTCTACAGAGTCCAGGGAGTGCCCTACTAGCTAGAAAGCTGCCCTCTTCCTGCGCTGACAGGCCAACCTTACGGGAGGCACCAAATCCTCAGAAAGAAAGTTGGTTCTGGTTCATGTTGGACACCTAGGGAGGGACTCCTTGCCTTCAGGCAGCTTCACTGCTTCCCTTTCCAAGACAGAGTGGTTAGCCTTCTCTGGCTTGGCAGTTCTCGCCTTAGAGTCAAAGTTCAGCTTGATCACTCTTCTCAGCCACACTTGCAAAAGTCCCAGTCCAGAGCTAGGAGCCCGGCTCTCCACCACTGGCCTCTGCAGGAACCCACGTTTACTCCCAGTGACTGGGTATCCAAATCTTTCTAAGCTCAGTTTACCAGCTACATAAGTGGCCTGCGAAACCAACTTCCAAGCCCTCAGATGAAACCATCCACAGTGATGGCCTAGGTTAAGTTTTTAAAAATGTCTTGTTAGAGTCACACACTGTGAGATGTCATCAAGGGGGAAAAAAGAAACCTAAAACTCCTAATATAGAATATAGAATATCATCTATGATATAGAATATATAATATAGAATATCATCCATGGGCTTGATTTCGCTTTAAGCAAAGCCCATGGATGATATTTGGCTCTAACTGACCATAAACAAATGCATTCTTTGTTCTCTAAAAAGATTCAATCTCGTGTTTCTTTTTTTTTTTTTTTGTGACAGAGTCTGTCGCCCACGCTAGAGTGCAGTGGTGTGATCTTGGCTCAATGCAACCTCTGCCTCTAGGGTTCAAGTGATTCTCATGACTTAGCCTCCAGAATAGCTGGGATTGCAGGTGCACGCCACCGTGCCTGGCTAATTTTCGTATTTTTAGTAGAGATAGGGTTTCACTATGTTGGGCAGCCTGGTCTTGAACTCCTAGCCTCAAGTGATCCACCTGCCTCAGCCTCCCAGAGTGCTGGGATTACAGGCATGAGCCACTGCGCTCAGCCTAATATTTATTTAAATGCAGGTTCTCTGGTGAAGGAAAGCAGTATTTCATTTACAAAACCTGATCTGTACACAACACTTCAAAAAGCACCCTGCTAGGTACAGTGAGGCATGCCTGTGTTTGCCTGGCCTGGACTGAGTCTTGCATAACTTTCTTATGACTGCTCTAGCAATGACTGAGTCAAGCCCAAGGCCACAGGTAAGAACACTCAGAAGTCCAGCAGTTGGGGGAATCTGAGCAGCGCTGTCATCTGGAAAAGGAGAACCAGAGGTTTTTGGAGCCTCCCAAGGGCAAAGTTAAGAAGAAGGGGAGAACTAGAGCCACGTGGATATGACATGGGGCAACTGGAACCAATATTGCTACAAAATTATTATAATAGGAACAATAACAACTCACATTTATTGAGTGTCTACTGTGTCCAAGACAGTTTACACTCAAGATCTCATTGAATCCTCCTCCTAACAGCATTATAAGGTTGAGCCTGTTTTCCTCCCATTGAACAGAGGGGGAAACTGAGGCATGGAGTGCATAATTCACCAGGTTACACAGATTCTGTTGGTGGAGCCAAGATTCAAAGCCAGGTCTGTGTAATGCCAGAGCTCAATCTGCAACCACACCGTCTGCTATAGGACTGGAACCAGGGACACCCCACAGTAGTCTGTGCTGACAAAGTGTATGGGAGGAAATATTAGTAGATGCCAGGGCAGGGGAGGGAGGGGCTGCCAAGAAAGAAAAGCACAACAGGATGTAAACTTAGGATCTTCAGCAGCTGCGAGCCAAGAGGGCTTTGGTAGAAGAGGGAGGGAAGTCTCAATACTTGATCTGAACGCAAGCCTCAGAGGTCCAGGAGGGTGTGGGAGCCATGAAGGCAGCGGTGATCAGTGGGACAAGCTGGATTTGGAGACAACAGACCTGCATTGAGCAGAGCCCCTGTGATCCAGCAGTCTCCAAGTAAAGGGAACGGAGCAAGGCCCAGCTCCGCTGCTGAGTTGCAGGCCACTCGAGCATCCTGAGCCTCAGTTCTTTTCTTTGTTAAATGAGAGTAGTAACACCCACTTCGCACAGTTCTTGTGAGCGGAAAAGACCTATTGGCTTAGAGAAGGCCTCTGGAAGTCGTCAAGCAGAGAGGGACATAAAGCTAGATGTGACCTGGTATCAGGTGGGAACTGTACAAGTACACAGAAACAGCACCTGAGCCCCGGGGTGGCCTCCAAAGCCCCTCAAGGGCCAGACTAGGGGGAAGGAAGTTTGAGGTGGAAAAAGTTTGTTTTTAGCCAAGGCAGTGACTCTCTGGTTGGTTACCAGAGCTACAGGCACAGCCCTCTCTGACTTGGGGGCAAAGAGAAAACCAGAGCCCGCCCCCTCCCTGCAGGCACACACAGGCCAATACTGCCTCCTCCCTGGACCCTTCTCACGCACAGGCCCAAGGAGGCGGCTTCTTGAAGGGCCAGGGGAACCCTCTTTGGGTGGGAACCCTTCTTCACCCCACCCTTTACCTGGCAACCCTCCCTGAGCCTGCAGATACTATCTCTACCATCCCAGCTGGCAAGCCCCAGCCAGAAGTCTGCGGGAGTCAGTGTGAGTGACAGGGCTTTGGAAACATGGAAAAGTACTGGACACATGTCAAGTGAGGTGCTCTGAGTAACATTAGGTCATGTTTCATTTGCAAGAGTTCTCTCTCTCTCTCTCTGTCCTCTTTCTTTCAAAAGCAGTCAGGTATGGTAGAAAGTCAGACAGGCCTGTCTTAAATTTGAGCTCCACCTTGAGCAAGTTACTTAACCTCTCTGAGCTATAGTTTCCCCAGCTGTGTAATGGGAAGAATAATGCTTACCTCACCAGGCTGTTGTAAGGATTAATTAGGTAATCTCAAATAAGATATCACCTATGTAAATTGCCTGGCACAGCGCATCAACTTTGGTTTGAATCCTGGCTCTAAGCAAGTTGCTTGACCTCTTCTAGCCTCAGTTTCTTCATCTTTAAAATGGGAATATAAAATCTACTGCTCTGGGTGGCTATAAGGTTTAAATGTGATACTGCGTGTAAAGCAATCAGCCCAGTTCCTGTTATAAACTAAAGGCTCAGTAAAGGGTATTAACTTTCTCTGTTATTGTTTGGGGCTAAATCCAGCTTCCCTTTCCTCGACCTTCTCCCTCCTTCGTTCTCACTGTTCTGCACCCCACACCTGAGCCAAGAGGAACATTCCATCTCTGCTGCCCATCCAGAATGCGGGCACAGCTCATGCCATTGCTGGAGCTGGAACCAGCTAGGCCCAAACCCTATGCCACAGAGGGCTTTTTGGTGCTGTTTGGGGCTGTCTGGTAAACCAGCAAGTACTAGGCACAGGCTTCTGGAGTACCCAGACAGCTGTTCCTGTTGCTCTGTGCTATTCACTATCCAGCTCGTCACAGAGCTCGGTCCACCCAGTCCTGGGGCTGCTGCCCAGGCTACAAACAGGAAACAGTTGACACCTGAGCCTCAGGCCAAAGCACTAAGCAAGGCTGGCAAAAGAGGACAAATTCCCACCTCTCCGAAAACAAACACATTTACCAACTGCTTCCCGCCCACGCTTGCGGAGGGCAGCGAGGCTGAGACTGGGAGATGATGGATCCGAGAAAAAACTTACCTTTCTAGTAGCATCTGCAGCCCTCTCACCTGGTGCAAGCCCAGCTAAGTAACCACACAGGGAGAAGGGCGGTAGAGAAAATGATGGGTTCTCATTCATCAGAAAACAATAAGAGCTAATGTTTATTGGTGGATTATTATATGCCAGACATTATTCTAAGTACTTTATAGATCTTACCATTAATTCTTACACCATCCCTAGGAAATGGATACTCTCACTGTTCTCATCTTCACATGAGGAATCAGAGTCACAGAGGAGTTGACCAATACGGGCAATGTGACCCAACCGCCACATCACTCGGCCTCCTCCTGAGACAAGCAGGCAGTGGGATGAGGAGAACCACAGAGCCAGGAGTCTGGCAAGCCGGCTTTAAATACAGACTTCTCTGTGAACAGTGTTATGATGGGAAAATTCCTTAACCACTCAGTGCCTCAGTTTCCCCATCTATGGAATAGGAATGATACCCACTACTTCACAGAGTTGCTATAAATATTAAACAAAAGAATGTATATAAACCCTTTTATGCTCAGTGCCTGGCACACAGTCAGAGTTCAAGAAATACTTGATTATTATATTATCTTGACTACAATGGGGACATCGCTTTGGAGAAGGGAGTTATTTAATTTTTATTATTATTATTATACTTTAAGTTCTGGGATACATGTGCAGAATGTGCAGATTTGTTACATAGGTATACATGTGCCATGGTGGTTTGCTGCACCCATCAACCTGTCATCTACCTTAGGTATTTCTCCTAATGCTATCCCTCCCCTAGCCCCCCTACCCCCGACAGGCCCCGGTGTGTGATGTCCCAGAGTTATTTAATCTTGCCAATTATCTCCTGCCTGAAAATTCTGCTCCACACCCACCTAATCACTCAGTCAGCCCAGCTCACTCCCCATGGGGGTGGTGCTGGTTTACACACCCCTTGCCCTGACATTTTTAGGAATTTTTCAGACCCGTCTCCCTCACTGCATAGATAGCAAGTAAGTTCTCTAAGGGCAGAGGCTGTGTGTGTTCTTTCTGGGGTTACCTTTTCCTGCTGCGGGGAAGGCCTCCACTTTCCACTGCCTTGTATTTCTATGTGGAAGGTCTCCAGACAGTCACACTTGGCTCTCTGTCTCCTGGTAAGAGAAACGACTTATGCCCTTGGTGGGTCAAGGTCAGTTGTTCTCACTGGGGATGATAGCTACCATGGGAGATGTTTTCTGAAATCTGGTTTCTCTGGCTGTCTTAATAATTAGGAGGCTTGGTTTGCATTTATTGGGCAGAAGGCAGGTATTCTAGACATCTCGCACTGCAGAAGACAGTATCAAACAAACATTTATTTGTAACCCATACAGCTTTTTATATGACTTTCAAGTGCCCCACTGGACATCTGTGTTGGTGAATAGCGTACCTATAATCATATAAGTCCAAAACTCAATTCTACTTTTTACATAAACACGAAGTATCATTTGCACACTCTTAATATGCCTTTTACCCAGGGATGCCGTTTTCTGTGTTAATAGAGGAAAGATTAGATTTGGCTGGAGCTTTACCAAGAGTTGTTGAACATTTTGAAAGATTGTGGCTTTTGAGCAGCCAGGATAGCATACCAATATCAGCCTGTATTTGTGTCTGTCACATTCATAGAGGCATGAGCGTCCTACTGTTCATTAAACCTCTTAGAGGAGTGTGTCTAAGGATATACTTGCTAAAATACACATTGTTTTATTATTAAATACTTCACTTTTTCCTTTTTATTCAAATTAGACCATGTTACTGATACGTGTGTGTGTGTGTGTGTGTGTGTGTGTGTGTGTGTATACATTTTTTTTTTTGAGATTGACTCTCACTGTCGCCCAGGCTGGAGTGCAGTGGCGTGATCTCAGCTCACTGCAACCTCCGCCTCTTGGATTCAAGCGATTCTTGTGCCTCAGCCTCCTGAGTAGCTGGGATTACAGGCATGAGCCACTGTGACTGGCTAATTTTTTTGTATTTTTAGTAGAGATGGGGTTTTGCCATGTTGGCCAGGCTAGTCTCAAACTCCTGACCTTAGGTGACCCACCTGCTTCAGCCTCCCAAAGAGCTAGGATCACAGGCATGTGCCACCACGCCTGGCCTATGTTTTCTATAAATTTCACTCTAGGATACTAAAGGGGTATTACAGGAGACTCATTACAAGAGACACTGGGTCTGATAAAACTGAAAACATCAGGTTTAGAAGGAGGTGGGGGTTGTGGCTTGGCCCCATCTGGGCCTTCTGTTCAGATCTGCCTGTTGACTAGGAGGGTGCTTTTTTAAACTGTTTTTGTTTTTTTTTTTTTTTTGAGATGGAGTCCATCTCTGTTGCCCAGGCTAGAGTGCAGTGGCACAATCTTGGCTCACTGCAACCTCTGCTTCCTGGGTTCAAGTGATTCTCCTGTCTCAGCCTTCTGAGTATCTGGGATTACAGGTGTGTGCCACCAAGCCCGGCTAATTTTTTTTGTATTTTTAGTAGAGATGGGGTTTCACCATGCTGGCCAAGCTGGTCTCAAACTCATGGCCTCAGGTGATCCGCCCTCCTGGGCCTCCCGAAGTGCTGGGATTACAGGCATAAGCCGCCACACCCGGCCAGGAGGGTGCTTTTAGATGTGTTTTCCTCCAGTTCTATCTGTGCCTGGTGGATGTGTTTAATTCTGCAGTGAGGTCTTAGAAAGCCCGTGTGGCCAGGGATCAAAACCATATCTCCAACACGGCTCTGTCAGGCTCCTGCATCTATATTTCTGCTTTGATATTTTGGAGGGGAGAGAGAGGGTATTATAAACTGACCCTGAAAACCCAGCTGTACTGCTTACGGTTGAGCAAAATGTGGTTTGTTGGCTCCTCATCCTCTTCTCTTTCTTAGCCTGCTCCACCCTGCCCCACCCCCCACCCTCGAATCCTGGGTCCAGTATGAAGTACAGGACTGGAAGCTGGATGCTGGAGCAGAAGCAAGCAATCCTCAGGGGAACAAGGGTCTTTCAGTCCTCAGTTCTCATCCTCCCAGGGAGGTCTCGGAGCCTCCTTCCTGCATATTGGAGCCACTACCCGGAGACACTATTCTCCTGGCATGACTTTCTTAGGCCCTGTGAACCAGCCCCACCAACATGAGTGTAGCGCAGTGCCTTCCCTCTCCTCTGCGGCAAATGCTACATCTTCCCCACTGGGCTGGGAGCTCCTGTGGGCAGGGACCGTGGTGTACTCTTCTCCATCTTCCCAATAGTCAGCTAAGCGCAGGTTTGTGGAACTGAACAATCCAACATGGTCTATTCATTCCCTCCCTTGCTCTCTCAGGCTCAGTGGCTTTGGTGCCTGCTGTCCTGAGGCTGCTCCTGGAGCCCGAGGCTTACTCTGCCATCACTGCAGACCCTCCATTGCCGGCTCTAGGGCCTGGCACTGCTGCCCCTGCGTCTCCCTCACTGGCCTCCCTGGAGAAGCCTCTCCATCATGCTGTGTCCTCGGAGACCTTTCCTTACCTGAATCTTGTTGATTTTAGAGAAGATGCCCCCTCGAACCAATTAATTACAAGTCAATTTGTACTAGGAGCAGCAGAGAACCATGGCAGTTGCTCCATCACATTCAAGAAAACAATGATGGAAAATCCCAGTTGGTTTAAAACTAAATGCTACACTGGGGCACACCAGGGCAATGCCTCAGGACGAGCTGGCACAGGTGTCCAGAAACAGGCATGGGAGAGCCACATATTGGTGCAGGTGAGCTTAGAATGCTGCCAAGCACGGGCTGAGAGGAAACCCCAGGCCACTGATGCTCAGCTCTTGGGGCAGGAAATGTGAGGACAGGGACAGCTGCCTACTTGCTTCAGAATCTCTTCTGGCCTCACAGGACTTTTAGGAGGTCTTCAAGCAACACAATGCTCCACAGCATACACAAAACACTGTCCAGATCTGCCTGGGTGGAAACCCATGGCACTGGATGATGAGGGTTCCAGAAGTTACCAAAAGAGAGCAGGTGTGAGGCCACCCAGGTATGCACTTGTCATTTTGGAACCCCCAAGCTCCTTTAATCCAATTTTAACTCCCAGTGTTCTTCTGAAGTTAGCTGTTGGCCCAAAGAGCAGGAAACGGAATGGAGGGACTCCAGGCGAGGACAGCTGTGCCCTGGGCTCCTGAACGCACTGCCAGCGCACTCAGACCTCCTTTCCTCCCAGAAGGGCCCTCTTCCTGCTCTAGGCCAAACCCTCTCGGGTCCTCCCACTGCCACCACCATGCCCCTCTTTCCTTTCTCCTACACTGCGTCTCCTAGCTTTCCCAGGCTATACTCACTCAAGCCCCCTTCTCCACAAAACCCTTCACTTCACAGTGCCTCCGTCTTAAGCCAACACCTTCATCTCTTCATCACCCTGTTCCTTGAACGGGAATTCTACAATTCAAGTCTGCATCATTGCCTTAACTCCTACCCACCCCTCGGCTGCAGCAACCTTGACATCCATGCGCTCTGTGGACCAGACAGACACCACGCTGAAGCCATCCTCATTTGCCTCACGGGCAAGTCCCCAGCCAGCTTTTAGGCTTCAGACTTCTGTATTGCTCCGCATGCTCTGATGCTGTTGGCTCTCCCTACCTTCCTGAACATCTCTTCTTTGTGAGCATGGCTCCCCTCCCGTCCCTTTGACCTTCCTTCCTAGTTTCATCTATAGATATCCACTTCTCAGCCTGCCCCTTAAGTGCCCTTCTCCAGGTCTGTCCTTGGTCCTCTTCCCACATCCTCCCCAGGTAACCCCATTCCCTCTTATCACTTCATGTGATATAATTCAGTGGCAACTCCCCAATACGTGTCTTTAGTCCTGCCTGTCTCCTGGGCTCCAGATCCAAATTTCTCACCATGCGAGAGAGAAATGAGCACCCACCCAGAGCTCATTCTCTGCCCTTCCTTCTCCTCCCATCATCTGGACAAGTTTGCTCCACCTCCTGTCTTCCTGACGGTGGGTTGTGGTCCCACCAATGTTCAGCATCTCAAACTAGAATTCTCAGCCATGTTTGACTCATCCCTCTTCTTTGCTGTCTATGTCCAATCTGTTGCCAAAATCGTCCTGATCTTATCTCAGAATTATCTTACAGCTGAGTCTCTCTGTGCCTACTGAAATAGTAATCATAGTACCAAATATACAGTGTATATGTTCAAGATACTTGTCTAAGAGGTGCACAGACATCATTGGACCCTCACAACAACCCTGTGAGACAGATATCATTATTCTCCCCACTTTACAGATGAGGAGATTGAGGCACATGGATATTGGAGAACTTGTTCAAGGTCACATGGTCAGGTGGTGCTAGAGCCAGGATTCACACCCAGGCAGCCAGACTCTTGGTTTGTGTGCATAACTTTCCTTCTTTTTTGAAACAGAGTCTCACTCTGTGGCCCAGGCTGTAGTGCGTGGTGTGATCTCGGCTCACTGCAACTTCCACCTCCTGGGTTCAAGCAATTCTCCCTGCCTCAACCTCCCGAGTAGCTGGGATTACAGGCCTCCACCACCACGCCCAGTTAATTTTTGTATTTTTTAGTAGAGACGGGGTTTCACCATGTTGGTCAGGCTGGTCTTGAACTCCTGACCTCAGGTGATGTGCCCACCTAGGCCTCTCTGAGTGCTGGGATTACAGGTGTGAGCCACCGCGCCTGGCCTGTGTGCATCACTTTCTTGCTGTGTCTCCATCCTTCGCATTTCTGGCTACAGCAGCATTCCACTGGGCCTCTCTTGCATCAGTTCATCACTCATCCTCCCTTGCCTTCTCACCCACACTCCCCTCCAATGCTCTTCGGGTAAATGAAACTAGTCATGCTGGAGAACACCCCGTGGCTCCTTACTGCCTGCAGAACAAGCCCCAGACTTCTTTCCTAGGCATTCAGCATCTTCATAGCCTGGCCTAACCCACCAAGGGAGACAACTGACCACCGCCTAGGCCTGGAATATTCTTGCCAATCCTCTCTGCTAGTCAAAGCTCTACTCTTCCCTTGCCACCCACTTCAGACACCATCTCTTCTGTAATATCCTTAGGCAGTATCCCAGAGCTTAGCATTCTCATGTCTCTCACAGACACTATGCCTCGTTGCAATTTATCTTTTTACGACGAACACCCCTCTACCCAGCACTTCAAAATGGCTGCTTATTCAAAGGTTGAATGGATGGCCCCAGATCCAGCCTACTGGGTCCTTCTGTTTCAGCCTCCAGATTCTGAATGATTCTTTTTGCTGGCTCACACGTGATCATAAAGGCTGGAAAAATTCCATGTGACATATTTCCCTTCACCCTGTACAGCTGAAAGGTGACTTTCTTCCTCATTTCTCTCCAATGGAAAAATAAAAAAATTAAATGAAAGTAGAGTGGAAGTCAGAGTCCAACTAACCAGCCAAAATACGGCAAGAGACAAGTAATGACGCCATAACGTATGGACTGCGTAGGGCCTTAGACAGCATCTCAGCCAAGCTTCTCCATTTTATTCATCAGGAAACAGAACCCCAGGAAGAAGAGGTTTGTATAAGGCAGAAACTAGTGAGGGACAGACAGCACTGGAACCTAGAACTTCTGAGTCCTGAGTCCCTATCCAGGGCCTTAGCCTGTTGCCTCTCAAGTCTGTCTTACCTGTCCTGGGGAGGGAGGGTTAGCCTTGCTTCTGGGTCCCTTGACCATCCCACACTTATCCCCCAGACTGACTCAGGCTGCCTTCCTGGGACCAGGAAGTGAACAAGCTCAGTGTGGAAACTTCCCGATGAGTCAACGTTCCTTGCTCATGCAACTTCAGGACTGCAGTTTACCCAGAATCTGGCTGCACCAACTGGCCTGGGGCCTTGCAACAGGCGCTTCACCCAGGGCAGTGGCTCTTCCTCTGCTCCCTGTGTCTGTAACCCCTTGTCTGTGTCAGATGCAGAGGCTGCTCCTATACAACCATTCTTTCTTCTCCTCCCCACTCCCTCTACCTCCCATTTTCTCCCAGGTAGTCATGGTGAGGTCACGCTCAATCTATGGCTCCCAGGCCTCTCCCTAGGGATGGTGTGTAGACACAAGGAGCATCAAGGCCTCCTGGGAAAAATGGGCTCTGGAGTCAAAGAGATGTGGGTTCAAATCCTGGCTCAGCCAGTCAGCCAATTGTGTGACCTTCATCAGGTTATTTAATCTCTCAAATCTTTCTCTGAAAAAGGTGGGGCTGCCTAGGGGAAGTTTCCTCACTTGTGAAATGAGGATTGTATCACCTACCTCACTGATTTAGAGTGAGAATTAAAGGAGATACAGTGCCAGGAGCACCTTGCCCGGAGCCTGGAGGTCAGCACGTTTTAGTTTGCTTCCCTTGCTGTGGGGTGTGAGGGTGTGACCCTCAAGCAGGGGCCTGGGAAGTCCTGTGTGCCCACCCACTGGCCTGCAGGTCAGCTGGTGTGAGTGTGAGCCGAGGAGAGCTCCAGCCTGAGTGTATAAATGAACGTGACTGGGCAGAGTATCTCTTCCTCAAAAATTCCCCCCACCCTCCTTAAAGGAAAGATCTGTCATGTCTGTTCTTGTCAGTGATGAGAATCCAAACCCCTCCCACAAGGACAACCCACCTCACAAGGCTCATCCAAGGGAAACAAACTCCAGCAAGGCCCACTCCTGGCAGCAGCCACCCGGTGGAGAGGGGAACCACACCCCAAAGATGTTCCAAGGGTCAGGGGCCTCCCTGCATGCTGCCCAGGGTCAGAGGGGCTGCCCTCGTCCTTCTCTCCAGCACAAGTGTGTCTCGAGCTTCAGCCAAATCACAAGGGCAGCCAAGCCCATGGGGCCACCTCCCGGCGAGGCTGGCCTTGCCTTGTCCTGGTGTGGGAGAGGCTCCTCCCCAGGCATCTCGTCCAAGGGCCTGGGGCCAGGAGAGGTGGGCCCTGGGCTGGGGAATCCTGAGTCCTCAGGGCAGAAAGCACAGGGCTCAGGCCACATCCCAGCCTGTTTAGGATCAGGATCACAGAATCCATCAGGATCACATAATCCTTGTGAATCTCCTCCATTTTCCTGCCCTTGAAGCAAACCTAGCCAAACTATCTCTGAGATGAGAACCTGTCTCACATCTAAAGGCTTTGAGTGAGACGCTGACTCTACAGTCTCCCTCCCTTGGTAGTTGTTCCAGTGTTTGATAAACTGCATTGGCTGGAAATCCTTCCTCTCCATAGCTAACTTAGCTCTCTCTTTAATTGAAGCCTATTTCTGTTTTTCGTCTCAGGTGTAAAGGGAGGGTAGTTGGCTTTCATTTGGTAGCAAACTCCCAGCCTTCCTGATGAATGACACTGCAGAATTTGCCTGTCTAAAAGGTGTTGGCTTAGGACTCAAAATTATCCTTCTCTCTTGACTGTAAAGGATGTACCCAGAATTAATAGCCTTTTAGGAAACGTTAAGAGTGACTTCAGGCCAGGCACTGTGGCTCACACCTACCATCCCAGCGCTTTGGCAGGCTGAGGAGGGAGGATTGCTTGAGCCCAGGAGTTTAAGACCAGCCTGGGCAAGGTGGTAGAACCCCATCTCTACAAACAATACAGAAAATTAGCCGGGCATGGTGGTGCATGCCTGTGATCTCAGCTACTTGGGAGGCTGGGGTGGGAGGATCGCTTGAGCCCCAGAGGTCAAGGTTGCAGTGAGCTGTGATTGCACCACTGCATTCTACCCTGGGCAACAGAGTGATACCCTGTCTTAAAAACAAAACAAAACAGTGACTTCAAATCATAATGTAGATAAAAGGAGGAGAAGAACATTTGTCTGCCTTTGATCTCCAGCCCCCATCCTAGACTTCTATCTAGATCTGGACTCAGGATATCAAAATCCAGGGGAGGAACCCCTTTCTCTTCCTTCTTGCTGTCTCCCTTTCCATGTCACTGTTCTCTAAAAATTCCTACTCATCCTTCAGAGATAGACTCAGATATCACCGCCTCCATGAAGCCTGCTCTGAGCTCCTGGGAAGAATGAACTATTCCCATTTCTATTTGATTTTATGCTTTTTACATACCTCGGGTAAAACATAAATGAGATTGTATTATAATTACTCACTTAAGAGTCAAGCTCTGCCTCTCCCTCTCTCTATAGACATTCTACTCTGTCCTCATACTAGACTTTGAGCTCCTTCAAGGCAGAGACCATGTCCTAATTTTGTGTTCCCATACCTGGCATAGTGTGAGTACTCCCCACTGCCAAATTTATGGAATAAATTAATTTTTCAGTTGAGAAAACTCAGACCAAAAATATTAACGAACTCAATTAAGGTTATACAGCTAGTTGGTGGCAGAAATGGAACCCAAACCCAGGCTTTCTACTCTGCGTTTAATTCTTACCCCTCTGCCTCACTCCAGGACTTCCATGATTGCTCCCTGTTTGGCTCTCACTTACCCTTTCTCCTCCCAGCAAACCCTCCCACTCCCTCCATCTGCTTCTGACATCACAGCCTGTCCTACCTCCCACCCCACCATCGTCCCATCAGCCTCCAACCTCAAGGGGCAAGCCCTCTCCCTCAGCTTCCCCCTTCTCTTTACACATCCACACCCGTCTGTCCTGCAGTCTTTCTGACACCACCCAGAACCCTCTTTAACTAAGTCTAACCTCATTCAACTTGGTTTCCTTGCAAGGTACCATGTACATGTCTATGTTGCCCCCCGGCCTGGTTACCTGCTCTTTTTTGAGCTCTTTCTGTCTGTTTCCCATTATGTTCCCTTTTTTATTTTTTTGAGACAGAGTCTCACTCTGTCACCCAGGCTGGAGTGCACTGGTGCAGTCTCAGCTCACTGCAACCTCTGCCTCCCGGGTTCAAGTGATTCTCCCACCTCAGTCTCCCGAGTAGCTGGGATTACAGGCACATGCCACCACGCCTGGCTAATTTTTGTATTTTTAGTAGAGACAGAGTTTCACCACGTTGATCAGGCTGGTCTCGAACTCCTGACCTTGTGATTCACCTGCCTCAGCCTCCCAAAGTGCTGGGATTATAGGCATGAGCCACCATACGTGGCCGCTTCTTTAGGAATTCTCTGCGGTAACCCAGGCACCTCATCCTTTCTGGCTCCATAAATTCCTCTGCACACAGTCAGTTCATGCATACATACACTCACCCAGGAGGCAATTTGGGCTAAGCAGGAAAAGAGCTGTTATCTTAGGTTTCTGGACCACATCTGGCACAAAGTTCACCCCTAAACACGTGCTTCATTTGTCAGCCCTTTTTTGAGAGGATACTGAAGAGACCCTAACATTGGCTCATGGGTTGGGGTGGGAGGTTGGGCTCAGGGTCTTTTGATCCTGAAAGCTTGGAGTTTATGAATAAACACCCCCAAACCGTACTTAATCTTGTCTTCCCCCATACCAGACAGTATAGGTGATGCCCAGAATTTATAGAATAAACGTTTCTTTCTGACCCAAGTTCTTACCTGCCTGTTGAAATCTAGGCCATTTCGATCATTTCCTAGAAGAGATAAAAATATATGTATATGTTAGTTGGTAGCAGGTTTGGAAGAGGCTGAAGGTTAGGAAAAAACTAGGATGTTGAGAGGTGTGTGGCTGTATTTCGCAAAAGAGCACCTGCTTCCCCTGTGTCTGGGATCCTCCGCCTTGACCTGTTTCCTGGAAACGTCTTCGGAAAGTCTCCTCCAGGGAGGTAATCGTCAGGTAAAGGGTCACCTTGGAAGGGAGGCTGACTTATCTGAGGTCACACAGCAAATCAGAGTCTGTGGGGAGGACAGTTGGCTATGCCAAGTGGAGAGCTCGCTCCACGGCATGCTTCTGTGCCTGGGCTTCCCCTAAGATGGCAGCTGCTACAACCCTCCAGGGACCAAGGGGCCAAGAAGAGACCAGCATGGATCCCAAAGGACTCCCTAGGACAAGAAGTCATGCCACTAGCCCAGCCCTCCAGGGGAGATGACACCTAAAGTGTGTCAGCTAGACAGCTGTCTGTTTTTTTCTTTTCTTTTCTTTTTTTGAGATGAAGCCTCGCTCTGTCTCCCAGGCTGCAGTGCAGTGGCGCAGTCTCGGCTCACTGCAACCTCTGCCTCCTGGGTTCAAGTGATTCTTCCTCCTCAGCCTCCCGAGTAGCTGGGACCACAGGCATGTGCCACCACGCCCGGCTAATATTTTTATATTTTTAGTAGAGATGGGGTTTTACTATGTTGGCCAGGACGGTCTTGATATTTTGACCTCGTGATCCGCCTGCCTCGCCCTCCCAAAGTGCTGGGATTACAGGTGTGAGCCACCACGCTCGGCCCCGCTGTCTGTTTTTTTCTTACCCTCAACTTTTACCATAAATCTTGGGCTGAAAAAGTAAATATGTGCTTAATAGAAATGTCTTTCCATGGCTGGGCACGGTAGCTCACACCTGTAATCCCACCACTTTGGGAGGCCAAGGCAGGGGGATCATTTGAGCTCAGGAGTTCAAGCCAGCCAGGGCAACAGAGAGATCCCCACTGCTACTAAAAATACAAGCATGGTGGCACATGCCTGTAGTCCCAGCTACTCAGGAGGTTGAGGCAGGAGGATCACTTGAGCACAGAGGTAGAGGCTGCAGTGAACCCTGATCGTGCCAGTGCACTCTAGCCTGGGCAACAGAATGAGACTGTCTCAAAAAAAGAAAAAAAAGAAGAAGAAGAAGAAGAAGAAGGAGAAGAAGAAGAAGAAGAAAAGCAATGCTTTTTCATTCAGAAAAAGTCCAAAGTAGTGGGAAAATCACTCTACTGAGAGGAAGCCATAATTAATATTTCTGTATATTTTATTTATTTATTTATTTTGAGACAAGGTCTTACTCTATCACCCAGGCTGGAGTGCAGTGGCACCACCCCAGCTCACTGCAACCTCTGCTTCCTGGGTTCAAGCAATTCTCCTGCCTCAGCCTCCCTAGTAGCTGAGATTACAGGCACCCACCACCACACCTGGCTAAGTATTTTGTACTTTTAGTAGAGATGGGGTTTCACCATGTTGGTCAGGCTGGTCTTGAACTCCTGACCTCAGATGATCCACCCGCCTTGGCCTCCCAAAGTGCTAGGATTATACGCTTGAGCCACTATGCCTGGCCTACGATCTTTTTTATAATTTTTTTTCATGAATATATACCAATCTGTATAGACTTTTACCCCACTTTTTCCAGTAAGCATCATAAATATTTCCCCTACACTATTAAGGAACATCATAAATGCTTCTATACTTATAAATATCATTTTTAATTGCTACTTAATATTCCATTATATGGATATAGCATGATTTGCTTAAACATATACCTATTGTTAGTGGATTGTTTTCACTCTTTCCTATAATAAAACTTCCTATTCACATAGCTCTCCAGGACCGGAGCTGCCACACAACCTTCCTTTGGGCCCCCTGTATTATTGGCTCTATAACAGCAAGAAAAATAATTATTTATTAAATACAGTACACTCAGAGCCCAGCACTGTGCAGCATATGCATATATATATATATATATACACACACACAGATACATATATATATATACACACATACATATATATATGTATATATATTAGGAGCTCAAAATATATTGGTTGAATGAATGAGTAAACACATTCAGAACTCTCAAGATAGCTTTGGAATAAAGTCCAGATTCCTTGGCACAGCGTGAAATTCCCCACATGTCCTGTCTCCTGCCCACCTTTTCTGCTATTATACCCCTCACAATCCTACCTTACCTTCTCTCCCAGGCACCCTGAGCTCCAGCCACACAAAGTACTCACTCGTGTCCTAACACACCATGTGCTCACGTTACCATGCCTCCGTGCACTACTCCCCTGTGTGAAGTCAGTCCCTCTCCACTCTGGAATCCGGGAGGCCTCTCTGCTGGCTGCATGGCACTCATTGTGTCACTCCCTCTTTGTCTGTAAGTTTCCCTCTCCTGCTAGTCTATGAATTTCTTGACAGCTGGATGTGACACCAATTTTTTGTGTCCTCAATGCTCACAAAATGACCGCACTTCCTAACAGGGATCAGAGGCTCAAGAAACACCTGAAAGACGAATAAGTGGGGTCTAAGATAATTTTCTTTTCCTTGGCTGTGTCCTAAACAACCATGGGCAAGTGCAGCCCTTTACTGGGTGGTCATGAGGTCATGAGGCATCTCTGAGAGCAGGTGGGCCGGCAAAGTGGGAGCAGAGGATGAAGAGAGATGGGGTCCTGAGCAAGAGGAAGAGGTGAGATGCAAAATAATCTCTGAGTAAAGCCTGGCTTTCAGATCAGCTGTGATGATACGTAGGATTGCTAGGGGAGCTAAAGACAGGAAGGACCCACAGCCACAGTAGTTGTGTTGCAAGGGGCAGATGAAGGTAAAATTGCTTTTATCTTAAAAAAAAATCCCTTTGTGACATTGTGATGTTGTAATATTGGGTTAATAAAGAGTAATGTTCAAAGACTTGACAAAAGAACAAATTCACTAATTCAACAAGTATGTACCAAGCACAGTCTATGTGCACGGTACTATTCCAGGCATTGGGGTTACAATATTGGAGAGGATGGAAGTCGCTGGCCTCATGGAGCTTCTTTTCTAGTTGAGAAGACATAAAAGAACTAAGCAAACAGAAATGCACTGAATGGCAGGATTAGAGTGCAGGGGCCAGCCAGGGCCTCCTGGGAGACTGGCCCCTGGTGCTCCAGGATTGCAGAGAGTAGCACATGGCTCAGCCCTTGTCACTCAGGTAAGAGAGCTCTCAGGAGACATGGCCTCCCTCATGGCTCCTAGCCCATGTGTCTAGGTGTAGACATAGGGATATGGCTCACAGCACAGTAAGTGGATAGAGAGTATCTGAGGCTGATCAGAAACAGGATGACCCGGGAAGGCCACTCAAGGAGGTGACATTTTCTCTGAACAAAGTGACGACCCAGTCTTTCGAAGGCCTGGGGAAAGATCACTTCAGATGGAAAGACTGGCTCCTGAGGCAAGAACAGGCTTGCACGCTGAGGGACAGAGACAGTAACGAAGTCAGTATGGCCGGAGAAAATAGTGATGGAGAGTTGGCGTGGGATCCGCCAGTCGGGTCGTGATGAAGACTGCAATTTTCAATCCAAGGAAGATGGGTTGATCTGAGGGTCCTGAGCAAAGGAGTAACAAGATCTGACTTAAGTCTTTAAACCTGCAGGGGTAAGAGAGGAGGAAGGGAGAGCAACTGGGAGGCTGCTGCGACGGCCCGAGTGAGAGGGCAGCGGGCTGGACGGGATGGTGACAGTGGATGCATTGAGCAGGGCCAGGAGGCACTTGACTAGAAAGCTGACAGGGCTGGCTGATGCGGGGATGTGGAGGGCAGGGAGAAGAAAGGAATCAAGGATGATTCCTAGGGTTTGGGCTTCTTCGATGTAGTGGTGCCATGCACTACGATGGGGTGACTTGGGGAGGAACTCAGGAGTTACGCTTGGGACATGCAAGGTTTGAGATGCCAATTAGATATCCCAGAAGAAGTGGGAAAGTGAGTTTGACTCAGAAGAAGTGTTCAGTCAGGAGGTAGCAATTGGGTAGCCCTCAGCTTGTGGGTGGTTCCTAAAGCCGCAGGACCCAGTGAGGTCACAAAGAAACTGAGCCCAGATGAGGAAGAAAAAGGAATCAAGGGTGGATAAAGAGGAGGCACCAGCCAAAGAGGCTGAGGAAGAGTGGGCAGTCAAGTCGAAGGAAGACAGGACACTTGTGCTGCCCTGGAGGGTAAGAGGGGAGGGGCTTTCAAGAGAAGGTGACAATATGCATTTGAATGATACCTAGAAAGTAAGAAAAAAAGCACTGTATAACAGTTTGACTTGGAGAACGTCATCAGGTTTGTGGACAATCAAAAAATGTCTTCACTTTTGATTTCTGTGAATGCCATTATGATGTTGTTTGTGAGACCTACCACACGAAAAAAGTGTGTAAGCACAATTAAGAGATTAATTTGAAAACTCACCAACACAATCAAACATTTCTGTTGCCCTGAAGTTTTGCCATGGCCCCTTCTCAAGAGGCCTTTCACCCTGAGGATGCACCTGCTTCACTTGGAGAATGATGATGGAGTTTCCCCTTCTCATCAAATTCATTCTTACCTGCAGCAGTATCTCTAATTTTCCTTGTTCCCAGGCAAACCGAATGGCAGGATTAGAGTACAGGGGCCAGCCAGGGCCTCCCGGGAGACTGGCCGCTGGTGCTCCAGAAGGGCACACAGTAGCGCATGGCTCAGCCTTTGGAGCTCAGGTAAGAGAGCTGTTGGGAGACGTGGCCTCCCTCACGGCTCCTAGCCCATGTGTCTAGGTGGAGACATAGGGACATAGTCAATGGAGGCATTAGGTTCATATCTGGTGATGCTGCTGATTCCCCCTCCAGATCCGGCTGAAGAGGAACCAACACAGCCCTCATTTTACTGCCAGGCTTGTTCTGGATTTCCTTCTGTGGTCACTGGACTTGTTGCACGGAGCAGGTCTCCCCACCCAGCCTACAGGAAGGCCTTGGAGGTGGTACCTGGGGACTGCAGATTGTGATTTAGCTCATGGGGGCTCTGCTGTGGCCCCAGTGCTCCAGAATAAGGCAACTGGCCAGTCATTCCTGGAATGCTTAAATTCATTTATCTTTGAAACAGCACTGAAGGTACTCCTCTTTCCCAGAGAAAGGGAGGGATTCAGTGATTATATTGTGTTAAATACTGGTCCATGATCACCAGACACTTTTCTAATCCTGTAAGATACTGTGTGGAAGAGCAGCAGGGTATATTTGAAAAGAGTCCTGGACCAGAAGTCAGAGGACTAGGGTTCAAGCCCGAGCTCCATCACCACAAAGCTATGTGAAGTTGGTCAAAGCAGGGACCTCCTGATGCCTCAGTGGTAAAATAAGGTCATGATTCTTATTGCATTCCCTTTCCAGGAATACAGTGAGAAGTGAGTGAGATAAGCTGAGAGCTAGGCTTTTAAACTGTAGAGCTGGGTTCCGGACACCCCAGACCACTCTCCCGAAAGGTGGAGCCTGATCTTGTGTTTAGGACTTTGCCTATGGTGCTCCCTCTGAAATGCCCTTCTCTCCTCCTCTTCTACCTAGAAAATACTCATCCTTCAAGACCCAATTCAAATGTCACATTCTCCAAGAAGTTTATCCAGAGCAAAACAAAGGATTTCCTCCTCTGTGTTTCTGCACCATTCATTTATTCATTCATTCATTGACAGGGTCTGTCTCACTCTGTTGTCCGGGCTGGAGTGCAGTGGTGTGATCTCAGGTTACTGAAACCTCTGCCTCCTGGGCTCAAGCAATCCTCCTGCCTCAGCCTCCAGAGCATCTGGGACTACAGCCATGTAGAACCTTGCTCAGCTAATTTTTTATTTTATTTTTTTGTGGAGATGAGGTCTTATTATATTACCCAGGCTGGTCTTGAACTCTGGGCCTCAAGTGATCCTCCTGTCTCAGCCTCCCAAAGTTCTGGGATTACAGGCATGAGCCACTGCACCAGCTCGTATCCCTTATAGCACATACCATGCTTTTTAGAGTCAGTGGCTTATGTGTCTGTTTCCCTTATGAGATTATGAACTTCCAGAGGCCAGGGTTATTATATCTTGCTCATCTTTGTGCCCCAAGTGTCTAAAACAGTGTCTGACACATAGTAGGTACTGAAGGACCATGTACTTAATGGATCCAAATCACTGAGAAACTGTGACATAAACTAACCTCTTCAGACCCAAGAAACCACAGGCATCCGCATTCACAGAAACCTGAACACGTTCTATTTCCAAGCCCTGGCTCTGTCTTTGGAAGATGGCTGCCACTGCAGAAAAACCAGAACAGGACAGAACACATATGGCCAGCAGCATAATTTTCAGAGTCCAACACCAAAGTCTAACCACGGAGGGGAAAACACTTTCCTGAGGTCACACATAGCCTCAGAGAACCTGAACCAGGACAACGGCTCAGGTTTCTCAACTATCAAACTCACACCATTCTTTTAATAAATCCAATGCATTGAGTGACGCAGAAAAAACAACTGAGTATGGTTTTTGACTTTCACCAACAGCTTAGGCTAATGAAGAGGACAGTTGCAGATCAAGTCTGGAAGTGATTCAGAGCAGAGAGCAGAAAGCAATGCATAACATAGACCACAGAATCAGGATTAGAAAATATTTGGTAGGCTCTAACAGGAGACCTAAACCGACAAGATAAAATGTAACAGGAATAAATACAAAGTCCCACATGAAGGCTAAAAAAGTCAACTATATAAAATCAAAGTTAGGGGAGGTGGATCTGTACGCTTAGAAATGGTTAAGATGGTGAATTTTATGTTACGCATTTTTTTACCATGATAGAAAAATTTTAAAAAGCAAACCAAAGTTTTTATTAGGGAATTCTAATTTTGATAAATAACGTAAATTGTAAGTCCGCTTTTCAACTTCATATTGGATGGTCAGCTAAAGCAGTCCAGTTGCAGAAAGATATGGCCCACTTTTAAGACCATCTGCTACAGCGTGGAACCTGATAAAGACTGCTTTCAGCAGTACCAAGAACCAGCCACGAACTGGAACCAAGAATAGACATAACCATAGCTGATACGTAAGGCAATTAAAAATTCGCGTGCATATTTTAAGATACTTTACCATCAAAATTGCCGTGAGAATTAAATGAGGGATTGTTTTGTGTGATAATGATATTGTGCTTAAGAAGGAAGATGTGTTCGTGTTTTAGAGACGCATATTCCCATATTTAGGACTGAAATGTCATAATGTCTACAATTGACAAGAAAATATTCCAGTAATGAGAATGGCAAGAATTTGATGGTTGCTGAGAAGCGGTGATGGGTGCATGGGGGCTCATCGTATTAGTCTCTCCTTTTGTGTTTGTTTGAAAATGCCCAGAATAAAAAGATACTAACAATAAATGTATCAATAAAATACTTCAGAAAAATAGATGAAGCAATCATGGTGAAATGTTCATTATTAAATCCAGATGATGGGTATGTGGCTGTTCATTGAAGTTTTTTTTTTTAATTTTCTGTATGTCTGAAATTTTTCAAAATAAAAGTTGAAAAAGTTCATCGAGGGAACATTCGAAAGCACCTGGCCCTGTGCCTCGTGCAGTCAGTGCTGAAATAAACGTCAGTGGACTTTTCCTTCCTCCCCACACCCTGGTCTGGAAGTGAAGCAGGCTTAGCCTGCAGCTGCAAAGAGCAGAACAATGGTAGAAGCTGTGCGGAAGCAGGCCTCCTCTCAGTATAAGGAAGAACTTTGTAGAAAGTGAAACTGTCCCACAGTGAAGTGCAGCTCACGGAGCTCACCATCCCCAGGAATATTCCAGCAGAGGCTGCTTATTTTAGAGCTATCACAGAAGCGATGTTTGAGGCTGGGCGTGGTGGCTCAAGTCTGTAATCCAAGTACTCTGGAGGCCAAGGCAGGCAGATCACCTGAGGTCGGGAGTTCAAGACCAGCCTGACCAACATGGTGAAACCCCGTCTTTATTAAAAAAAAATAATAATTAAAAAAAAAAAAGAAGTGATGTTTGAATTGATGAGGCAATTTGATAGCATCAAAGGGGATCTAAGTGACTCCCCAAATTCCCTCCATCTGTAAGTCTTAGGATTCAAAGCATTTGGATGAAACGTACCAGGACTTTTTCTTCCCCTCCCAGAATCTTGTCACTGTCTACAGCATCTGCAAGGAGAGGCACAGGGAGGACCAAAGAACTCTCTTCACCATTTCCCTGGGTCCTGTTTGTTCTGCATACAAATAAAAGATTAAGTACACAGAAGGGAGGGGTGGGGCAGGAAGGGCTCACAAAGGAAGCTCCAGAATCCCCTAACTGGAGGTCTTGCGGGCAAATGGATGAGATCTGTGCAAAGCTGGAAGGGCCAACAGCTGGGATCTCTCCAGGCCTCTTTGGGTTCTCATGGACCCCTGGCAATCTCTGGGCCAGGAGGCCTCCGTGGCAAGAAAGTGGGAGAGGGCATAGGCCTAGGAACCCTGGCTTGTAGGGCTGGGAGGGACTGCAGGAGATCATCTAGGCCTTTGGGAAGATGTAGTTTTATTATTCACCTCATTTTACAGGTGAGGAAACTGAGCCTGAGCCTGAACAAGGGTAAGTAATTGCACAAAGTGAAAAAGCTTTTAAAGCATGCAGGTATGTGGGGAATGATCCTTAGGGGGAGGCAAAAAAACCAAAAAACAAAAAACCATGTCTCCGACCCCAATGCTGTGTGTTCTTCCCACTCTAGCATGACTCCATTCTTGTAATCTTTTTTTTTTTTTCCTGAGACAGCGTCTCGCTCTATCGTCCAGGCTGGAGTGCAGTGGCGTGATCATAGCTCACCGCAGCCTTGATCTCCTGGGCTCAAGCGATCCTCCCACCTCAGCCTTCCATGTAGCTAGGACCACAGGTGTGCCACAATTGGCTAACTTAAAAAAAAAAAATTGTAGAGACAGAGTCTCACTATGTTGCCCAGGCTGATCTGGAACTCCTGGGCTCAAGCAATCCTCCCGCCTTGGCCTCCCAAAGTACTGGGATTACAGGCATGAGTCACCATGCCTGGCTCTGGCATCTCTTAAACTTGGAGAATGTCTGAGGACTCATCCAAGACCCACCTTAGCCCCCCAACACCAGCATAACCTTGCTCCCACGCAGTGCCCAGGACTGTGCATCGCCACCAAACAGTTCCAGTGAGAAGCCAAGCTGGAGTTGGAGGGATTTGGGTTAAATATGAAGAGAACATCTAGGTCCACAGAATTTGAATTAAGTGATCAAGAGGGTAAAAGGCACACTAAAATTCTAGGGAGCCCCAGGATTCCAGTACAATCTCCTTAGGCCAAGATGGCCACAATAACCAATGAAGTCCTGCAGAGAAAGTCCAAGGATCAGAATGGAGGAGGTGCCGAGTGTCAAAAGCAGCCTCCGCCTCTACCTCTCCTCTTCTTGCATCCATGGACAGCGTGGAGGCCAATCAGCAGTGACTTGAGCTGCCCAGCCTAGCCCCTAACACCAAGAGCTGGGTGGGGGGCGGGGGGGCCCTAGGAGGGCACTGCTTTCCCACCTCTGCGCTGAGCCAACAGCTCAGCCTGGAAGGCTGATTTGCATAGCTTTGGCAGCCCTGGGATGTGAGTTTGCCTGGGGAGCAATTCTCTGGGTGAGGGAGGTGGAAGCGCCAGAACTGTTCAAGCAGGATTTTTCACTTCTGTCTGGTAAACAATGCAGAGAACATTCGGCAATGGGGCCGAGCCTCTCCCATTTCTGGTTCTCTTCTCACCAGCTCTGCTTTCCAGTATAACACAGTAGGACTTCCAGTGACACTACAGGACCACTTGGCACCTTGCTGGCACTTCCTGGGAGAGCAATCATTAAGCTACCGTGACCTTGGAAGCGCTCCTGAGCAGCCAGCCACCAGAGCAAACGGAGAGGCTTCCAGCATGGTCATTTAAACCAGCCCAAATCAGGCTTTTAGCAAGATGCTCCCAGACACGATGCCTATCTTTTTTGGTACTTGAGATTCATCCAATGAACTGGGAAATGTGGCCTAATGGTTAGAATTCTGTCCAGAAAACACACAGTAAACTAGGTTTTAGGGTCCCGTCGGAGGCTCTTTCATGCTGAACTTTGGCGAGTGGCTTCATCTCTGTAGCCTTCAATTTCCTCTAAATATTATATTAAAGCAAAAAGTTGCTGTCTCCATTCCTGCCACCTCCTTCTTAGGAGTGAGGAAATATTTAGGAGGAGCCTGAAAGCAATCCTTGAAGTCACCTGAAGAACAGGAGCCAGAAGGCTCCATGAGGGACTGTGGGAAGAGCACTGGCTTAGGAGTTGGGAGGTCTGAGTCTTATTTCTCCACTAGCTGAGAGTCCTGGGTCAAGCCAGGGTGTGGATAGCAAATGCAAAGACGTCACATGTGTGCAAGCCATGCCCAGGGCAGACATCACTAATGGATCCTGGCTTTCCCTTTTCCTTCCCTAAACTCAGGCCTCAGCGACCACCAAGATGACCAGAATTAGTGCTCCTGAGGATACTCACTTGCTACTCCAAGACTGGATGATCTCTCAGGTTCTCTCCACCCCTGGAAGTCTGTGGAGTGGGTGGGTGGGGGGGGGGTGGTTTCATTGTTTAAAGCTTATACTTCTCTACCCAGAGGAGAGTCAACGTCAACAACCTCAGGGCTCCCTTGTGACGGCCAATTGGGCATCCTGATGACTTTGCTTCACATGCACAGTTGTGAGATCAAACCCTGAAGCCTGCTCTCCAGGCCGGTCCCACAGATACCAGGAGGCTAGGGCCATGCACAGGGGAGAGGGGAGCTCTGTTGCACCTGCCTTTGCTAAAGAGAAGCCCAGCATCCCCCTAGCTTCCCTCCTGCAATTTTTCATGTCATTTTTGGAGAAAGGGAAGGTTCCTCACCAAGATCTCCTTGTTCATTAGGAGATACACCCCACATTTCTACTCAGTCTGAGCTGCCTCCCATTCAACAAGAGATTCCCCCCTCAACCCCTTCTCCAGTTGGTCACACGCTGATGCTGCAGTCATGGAGACAGGGGCAAAAGTGGCAGCATGGTCAGGGCTAAGTGGAAGGAGCATCCTGAGCAGATGGCACCAGGTTTCAGAAAAGAAGTGTCCAGGCACTCAGGCCACTGCTTCAAGGAATGGGGCCAGAAGATCCAAGTTCCCCATCAAAACCTCGACTCATCGTCCCCTGCCCTTGGAAAAATAGTAAAAGTCCAACTTCAAAGGAAGTTAAGTAAGAGCTCTGTTCTAGTTGCATCCAAAAACACATCTCAGAGAAACATCCCACCCACATGCTATTTTTCTATCAGAGCTTTTTTTGTGCTGGAGAGGAACCACAGACTCCTAGTTCTTGACCCACCATTTACAGGTAAGGAAACTGAGTCCCAGAGAGGACAAGTAATGTGCTAAAGGTCACATGACCAGCAAATGGCAACACAGGAACAAAATCTCTGAGCTCCAATGCCCAGACTTGACTCTCTCCACGACAGCCCATGGGGTTCTTTAAACATTGATTCCAGACCAGCACCACCCCAGAGCTACCCTAGCCTTGCCAGGGGAAGAGGCTCAGAGAGCTTTAAGGTTGGTAAGAGTCCAAGGGGCTCTTTCCTAGTCCTCTCCCCCAGGCTGAGGAAAGTGGGGGTGGGGGGGGGGAATGAAAGAGCAGGAGGAGCTACCAGAGGCGCATGATTCAGTTAGGCTCTGGCTCTCATGTGGGCACAAAGTGTCCTCAGTGCAGCTCAGAGGGGGGCTTAGACCTAGAGATGCTTTCTCACACATGTAAAACAACTCACACTTTTGAAAACTGCTACAGAGGCCGGGCGCGGTGGCTCACGCCTGTAATCCTAGCACTTTGGGAGGCCGAGGCGGGCAGATCACCTGAGGTCGGGAGTTCGAGACCAGCCCGGCCAACATGGCAACACCCCCATCTCTACTAAAAATACAAAAATTAGCTGGGCGTGGTGAAAGGTACCTGTAATCCCAGCTATTTGGGAAGCTGAGGCAGAAGAATCCCTTGAACCCGAGAGGTGGAGGTTGCAGTGAGCCAAGATTGAGCCACTGCACTCTAGCCTGGGCAACAGAGTGAGACTCTGTCTCAAAAAAGAAAAGAAAGAAAACTGCTACAGATAGACTCTCATTTCATTCATTCCTCACAATTTGTCTTACAAATAAGGAAACTGAGGCTGGAAGAGGTTATGTAACTTGCCCAAGGTCATTGGCTCCAGAGCTAGAGAGAAAGAACTCAGATTTCCAAGTTGTGGCTCCGAGGTCCATGTCTGGCCACCACAATGCGTGGTTCACAGTGACATGCCCTGCAGTTGTTCCTTCATTTTGCAGCACACTTCCATGTCTATTTCTTATTTGATCCTCACCCTGCCTGTGAGGTCTGTAGGGCAGGAGTTACAGAACTCTCCCCTCTTCTCTGGAGCGGTGTTCCTAGGGCTGGAGTGCAGAGAAGAGGTGCACTCAGAGGCCCTGAGAACAGAGCAGAAACCCTTGTCGAGGAGCCAATGAGAGGCTAAAGCCACAGAACCCCAGGCCAGGGTCACAGAGAGCCCCTAAAAGTGAGAATTGAAGGGAATGGTGACCCTGAGATGTGGCAGCAGCAAGCCACCTGGTGCTGGGCCATTTCTGAGGGAAAGGTGTTGGGAGAGGGAAAACTTTGTCCAAGGAAAGAACAAAAGAGCAGAAAGCAACAAAATTAAAGCAAAGGACAGAGGACCTGTGTCTGGGGCGGAGAAAAGGCTCCTAAGGAAATATCGGCCTTGAACTCCTGCTGTGACCTTGGGAAAATCATCCCCCTTCTCTGACCCCAGTCTCCTCCCCTATAAAATAGGAAAATAGGGCAAGATCAGAGAATTTTCAAACATTTTGGCAGCAGAACACTGTTTTCAAATAATAAGGATTAATTAGTAGCTGACATTTATTGAGCATTTATTACGCACCAAGCTTTGTAGTAAACATTTTATACACATGACAGTATTTAATCCTCACAACTACCCCGTGAGTGGGTGTTCTTATTATCCCCATTTTACAGATGAGGAAACTTGAGGCTCAGAATGGTTAATTACCTTGCCCAAGGTTACTGATTAATAAATCACTGGGTAGGGACTCAAGCCCACATCTGTCTACCAGCAAAGGCTGTCCATACACCACCATGTTATCTCCAAATGAAGCCTCATATGAAGTTGCTGCAGAAACTCAAGGGGAAAAAAGGACTTTTAGGTCTTCTGGAACTATAACTAACATCTAGTCTCAGTGAATCTGCCCCATCTCTTAGCGCTGGGTCCTGGGAGGAGGAGGAGGTGTGTCCACCAGCTCCCTCCCCTTCTTCCTGCCGTGTTCCTACTTCCTAAGAAGCAAAGACACACTTGAGTTAGGATCAACACGAGGAACCCACAGTGAGTTGGTGTGACAGATGCAGCTCCCTGGGTGGCAGAGTGGGCTTCTTGTGGGGTGACAGTCAATGAAGCATGCTTCCACCTCAAGAGTCCTGGACGTGTGTGGACAAGACAGTGTGCTGATCACGAGTGAATTTATAGGCAAGCCTGCCCAGGAAACAGGCTATTTCCTAACTGAGGCTCCCTGGAGTGGCTGATGGGGCACAGCAACCCCCATGTGGACACTTTGTCCTCCTGATACTAATAATAGCAAATAGCATTATCATCTGGCAGGCGCTCTACTAAGTGCTTTGCAAATGTTAACTCATGAATCCTTACACAGCCCTATGCGGTAGGGACTATTATTACCCCTGTTTCATAAAGTTAGAGAGCCTTTAAGTAACTACCCCAAGGTCAGAGCAGAGGAGCCCTTCTTAACACATTAGAGACACTAAGGGGTGCAACGATTCACATGGCTCAGAGAGCCTGACAAATACTAACTGATGTGTGAAAAGGATTAGTGTGTGTTCACAGATCCCAGCATCTCAGAGCTGGAAGTTGTTTAAGAGACCCTCAGATTCAGACCCTTCGTCTTATGCACAAACTCAGGCCCCAAGAGGGACAGTCACTCATGTGAGGTCGCAGGTTGGTGATGAGTCCAGAATCCATCTGTTCTCACACCTCTTCTGCCAAACAAAAGAGTGCAGGGATTCTTCTCCGGTCTCACTGAGGGACAGCCTGAGATGATCGGTCCAAGGTCAGCAGAGGAAGAAAGGTGTGAACCCAGCCCAGAACACACTCAGGGGTCCTTCTCAGGAACTCAGACGTCCTCAGGACACCGAGGGGCTAAACGGAGCCCCGGTGCAGGAAGGGACAGACACTTAGCTGGCTCTCCTGTGAAGTCGTAACACCCAGCCCAGTGCAGACTCCTGGTCGCCTCCGACCAACCCCAGCTCTCCGGGCCATGGAGATGGGGTGGGAAGGGAGCCCGCCAAGTACACACCTCCCTTTGATAACTTGGAGCCCTGGAGCCGACATTTGCTAGCCGGCTTAACCCCTTTTGTCCAAGCTTCCCTCCTCAAGAAAACCTTAATCATCCTCATTTGAATTTCAAATGACCTCTCCCCCTCCCCACCCCAACAGGCTTTGAGGCAGGGATATGGAAATTCACCCTGCAGTATGGAAATCATCACCCTATGCAAATTGGGCGCCGAGACCCCATCGTCATAGCAACCACCCAGTTTCCTCTCCTTTTGGCACCTCTCTGGGCTCCCTGGTTTAGATTTTTCGTTCCTTTTTCCAGCCCAAGCAGCTGAAGGGTGGGCAAACCCCTTACTGGGGCAGGTGAAGTGTCCTGTCCTCAACTGAAGAGCCCAATGGAGTCCAGATATGCCAGGCCACCTGCCCACACCTCTTGTACAAACCTGGACTGGGCACACCCAGGCAAGACCAACTGCTGGTTTTTCTAGCTGGGCTAAGCCAAGGGTGGGCTAGGCTGTGGTGGGGAAGCCCGGGAGTCTGGGGGAGACCATGAGACCGCCAGAGGTGGCGGGCAGGAGAGGAGAGACATGGGGGGCTTTGGTGGTGCCAGTGGTAGGAGATGAAAGGCAGTATGTGGAACCTGTATGTAAAATGCCATGCAAATGAACACCTATTATTTTTTGAGTCAACAACAGCACTGATGCTTTTGGTAGATGCCTGCAGCTGTTTCCCATGCTGCTGGCTTGGCACAAAGGCCTGCCCTCCCTGAGTCTCCCAGGGATCTGCTGTTACTCCAGGAGCACCCACCAGCAAGCACACCAGTCCAGGGAGAGCCCAGGTGGGCACTTTGAACTCTTGGTGTCTGAAGCCCATAGGAATGAAACCCGGTCACTTCTGAAGGCTCTGGTCAGCATCCTGCCCTGTCCTGCTAGAACCCCTAGGCTCCAGTGTGGGAGAACTCCAGTAGCCCCTGGGGTGACCTCAAGCCGCTTCCCCTTTAAGCACTCTCAGCTTGACACTGGCCCTCTTCCTCCAAACCAAAGCCTGTGGGGAGTGGGGATGAGAGGAGGGGCTCCTCCTCATCCCCTTTCCACTGCTTCCCCTCCTAGACAGTCCCAGGGGTGGGTCATCCTGTGCAAGCCCTTGAGGTGGGGGAGGGGTCTATACAGACCCAAAACAAATGCTGGCCCCAAGCTCCAACCGGCCATCTCCTCTGCCCCTCCTGCCGTTTCACAACCCCCCTGAAGGACCCAAAACTACCTTGAAAGAACAAACTCGACCAGAAAAGAGACTGCCTGCCTCTAGGTGCACCCTGCACTCTGGGGTCTGAAGTATGTGTCCATTTGTCTGTGCAGGTGCTTGGGGGCTGGGTTGGGACAGACTGAAGCTGCATATCAGTTGCCTGGGTTCTGGCTGCTCAAGCCCCTAAGACTTATCCTAATTTGGTTGCTCATTTCTTTCTGAATTCTTTTTCTACTTTTTCAGCACTTTTCCACAGGCTGGTGTTCATTGCCCTAATCGTTTCTGGGGTGGGGTGGGAGTGGGAGGTGAACTCAAAATACCAAAAGGATTTACTCCCAGCTTGGGGCTGGGGGAGTCTGCAATCTCAGGGGCCTTAGTGAAGGGTGGAGGCCCAGAAGGCTGTGGCGGGTGTGTCTTTGGATGATGCTCAGTGCTGAGTCTCCTAGTCTGCAGGGTGGGTGGGTATCATGCCACCACTGCCAGCAAAGGACAGACTGGGACCCCCCTCTCCTGCTGGGTCCCCCATCATCATCCCCCAACATCTCCAAGAAGGCATGCTGAGGAGGTCATAGGAAGATGCACCCAGGGTCAGGTGGAGCCATTGCTCATGGAGGCCACAGGAAAGGGACTTTCTAATACACGACACAAACTCCACGAAGGTAGGGTACCACAAGGTAGGGTCCAACGACCAAAGCTGGTCTGTGCACTGTTGAGGTCCGGGACCAGATATGGACAAACAGCGAGTGTGAGAATTTAGAAACGTTGGGTGGGTGCAGTGGATCACACCTGTAATCCCAGCACTTTGGGAGGCCGAGGTGGGAGGCCTGAGGTCATGAGTTCGAGACCAGCCTGGCCAACATGATGAAACCCTGGCTCTACTAAAAATACAAAAATTAGCCAGGCATGTGCGTATAGTCCCAGTTACATGGGAGACTGAGGCAAGAGAATTACTTGAACCCAGGAGGCGGAAATTGCAGTGAGCCAAGATCATGCCACTGCACTCCAGCCTGGGTGACAGAGAGAGACTCCATCTCAAAAAAAAAAAAAAAATTTAGAAATGTTAGTAGTACATCCAAGCACTCCATCGGTGGGACCCTCCAGCTGAATGGGGTGTGAGCCCATTTGGGAACAGTTGAGCATGCATGGGTGGGTGCAAGCTGCATGCTGTCGGACACAGTAGGTCTGGGTACATGTCTGTGACAGGCTGGAAACATAAACACTGGTCCTCCACCCAGACTGCTTGAGAAGCAGGGCTTTAAGGAATGACCACTCATAAACTAAGGGAACTCTGGAAGGTAAAAGATGGCTCATGGATCCCTCCCGCACCAGGCTCCCTCTCCTTTTTCTCCTTTTCGGTTGGACAGAAAAGGAGTCCATGTTCTCCTGGGGGCTGCAAAGGTGGCAACTGGGGTCGCAGGGTTACCATTTGCTTAAGGAGGTTTCCAAGAGGAAGAGGGCATGGCATCAAGCAGGACTAGCCCAGCTCCTCATGGCTCATCTGAACTGCATGATCCTGCCCCGCTGCTTACCCTAGTCCTGAGTGTTGGCCTGGGAATCTATAGATGAGGAAGTATCTATAGTGGGAAGTCATGGTACAGATGTGAGCTGCTGTTGTAGCTGTTTTATTTGAGAAGGTTCTCTGAGCAGTGGAGGCAGACAGGCAACTCCTGGCACCACAGGCTGCTCTCCTGTGATATCTGGCACATGGAGCCACAGTCTGAAGCCTGAGTGGTGAATCAGCACCTATGAACTTCCCTGTCACAGAAAGCAGAAACAAGCTGGGGTGGGAGCCACTCCAAGAAGGGCAGAATGAGGCTGGGCGCGGTGGCTCATGCCTACAATCCCAGCACTTTGGGAGGACGATGCAGGTGGATCACTTGAGGTCAGGAGTTCGAGACCATCCTGGCCAACATGGTGAAACCCTGTTTCTACTAAAAATACAAAAATTAGCCAGCACCTGTAATCCCAGCTATTCTGGAGGGTAAGGCATGAGAATCACTTGAACCCGAGAAGCAGAGGTTACATTGAGCCAAGATCACAGCACTGCACTCCAGCCTGGGAAACAAATCGAGAATCCATCTCAATAAAAAAAAAAAAAAAAAAAAAAAAGGACAGAACAAGAGGCAATGGACTTACACAGCAGCATGAGGGTCTTAGGTGAGAGAAAAGAAAGGACTTCCAGGCACTAAGGATGGCATCCTGTAAGAAGAGGCAGCCACAGCCAGGAACAGTGGCTCATGCCTATAATCCCAGCACTTTGGGAGGCCAAGGCAGGCGGATCAGGAGGTCAGTAGTTCCAGACCCGCCTGGCCAACATGATGAAACCCTCTCTCTACTAAAAATACAAAAAATTAGCGGGGAATGGTGGCACACGCCTGTAATCCTAGCTACTTGGGAGGCTGAGGCAGGTGAATTGCTTGAACCTGGGAGACAGAGGTTGCAGTGAATCGAGATCATGCCACTGCACTCCAGCCTAGGCAACAGAGCAAGACTCTATCTCAAAGAAAAATAGAAAAGAGGCAGCCAAAAGAAATTGTGGGGTTAGTTTTTCTTAGAGATGTAAAATAGACAAAAAAAAAAATAAGTATCTAAGAAAGTAGAATCTTTCATTTTCCAGGGCTGGTTTTGAAATGTCTCCAAAAGAAGAGAGAGGCAGGGACAAGATGTCCTCTCAGGAATTCATATCAGGAATATCATGACCCCTCAATGTCTGGTGAGCTACAGCTTCATTCCTCTCTTCCAGTGAGGTGAGGGATGGAGCCAGTACAGACTGAAGTGCAGATGCTAGAGGCCACCCAGCCCACCCCTTCATTGTATTCCTGCACTACCCTTCTCCTCCCATTATGATGAGGAATTTCAAGTCCTGGGCACAAGTGCATGCAGGACTTAATGATGGACTGTGAAAATTGTACACCATCATACAAATACAGTTCAGACTTGCTCTGTCATTTCATCATAAAAAGGGAGTGTGAATGTGTGTGTGTGCGCGCACATGCTCACACATGTGCCTCATCTAGCGATGGTTGTCAGCCAGGCATGATGGCTCACGCCTGTAATCTCAGCACTTTGGGAGACCATGGAGAGAGGATTGCTTTAGGCCAGGAGTTCGAGACCAGCTTGGGCAACATAGCAAGATCCTGGCTCTACAAAAAGATAATTTTAAAAAATTAGCCAGGCAGAGTGGTGCACACCTGTAGTTCCAGTTACTTCAGAGGCTGAAACAGGAGGATCACTTGGGCGCAGGAGTTCAAGGTTGCAGGGAGCTATGATCACCCTACCACACTCTAGTGTGGGTGAGAGAGTGAGCCACTGTCTTGAAAAAATAAATAAATAAAAATGGTTGTCAAGTACTTACTAGATTTCTCCTGTCCTCTCTGCCATCTTAAGAATAGTTTTATTAATATTTGGACTGAAAAATCACTCATCTCTAAAAGTCTTCTGCCTCTTCCCACCTGGAACCTCACCTCTCACTTGCCATTTTCAGCTGGTTTTCTGGGAGGCAGGAGGGTCTCATTCTTTCTTTGGGACCTTCTGAGAATCACTAAGCTCCTGTGCCTCAGTCGTGCTTCCCTCTAAAATCATGTCCGTGCCTTCTGAAAGCCATGCTGAAAATCCCCAGGGTTAAGTGGGGTGACTTTCTGCAAAGGGTCCCCAAATAGCGGACTTGCCTCTGAGGTGCTTCTGCAGGGTGGGGCCGATGTTAGTCATTCTTCCTCACAGACAATGGAGGCCAGAGAGGAAGGGCAACAGGAAGGGGTGGCTGACCAAGCCCAGTCCCCTCCCTCGTCTCTAGCTTCCCCCTTTTTCTCCTGGGCTTCCCTCTTGGGGTCCTTCCTTCCCAGATCTCTGAGCAGAGCATGGGTGCCAAGGCATTTGCTCTACAGTCCTCCGGGTTTGAAGCCCCACCCCCTGCCCCTGGCCAAATGACAACTGAGCCTAAAGGATATGGGGGTGCTGGGAGGAACTGTGGCTTCTTGGACTAGTTAGTCTACCTGTTGGGGACCTGACTCCCCTCCGGCCCCTCCGTGCCATCCTCCATAATTTTGGCACCTCCTCTAATGCTAGCATTGCCGTTTTTTTTGTTCTGAGACTGACTCTCGTTCTGTCGCCCAGGCTGGAGTACAATGGCACTATCTTGGCTCACTGCCACCTCCGCCTCCTGGGTTCAAGCGATTCTCCTGCCTCAGCCTCCGAAGTAGATGGGATTACAGGCATGTACCATTACGCCTGGCTAATTTTTGTATTTTTAGTACAGATGGGGTTTCGCTGTGTTGTCCAGGTTGGTCTCAAACTCCTGACCTCAAGTGATTTGGCTGCCTCAGCTTTTCAAAGTGTTGGGATTCCAGGCATGAGCCACCACACCCGGACAGGTACCCTTGTCTTATGTCCTCTGTCCCCAGTTCCCCATGTTGATTCCCAGTCTTCCTACCACCATCTTTAGGTAGAAAGTCATCAGAAAGACTCAGGCTTAGTTCTGTCACTCTCAAGGTATGGGAGCTTGGGGAAAACTAACTAAGGTTCTTTCTCATCACCAGCCTCATTTCTCCCCCTGTGAAGTGGGCTAAAAATACCTACTCTCATAGAGTTGTTGTTAAAGCCAAATGCATGAAGTGTTTGGGAGCACCCTTACAGACACATGCCACTGTTGCACAGTCAGACATGAGTTCCTGCACTAGAAGGACAACTCCCTGAGGACAGGGATGCTCTTCATCTGAGCCCAGAATCTGCCACTAAGTTATTCTCCAAAGATGCTGGTTATACAACTACAAGCCAAGCTAGGTCAGAGAAGAGGGTTGGAGCCCAAACACAGAAGACAGCTGTGGGTGTTGGAGGAGAAAAGACTGAAAGGGAAGCTGAAAAGAAAGGAATGGGGAGGAGACCAGGAAAAAGGAGGGAGAGAGAGAGAGAGCTCAGAACTGAGGAAACCTGCACAAAAATGCAAGATCTGGAAACAGATGGAAAGAATTGTGCAAAGAAGAACTGTGCACACATCTTTTAAAATTCAGCCTTTAGAGATGATCTAGTCCAAACCCTGCCTTTATAGGGAGGAAAAATAAAGGTTCATGTAGGGAAACACTTGCAAGGTAACGTGCAGGGAGTTAATGGCAGACCCAGGATAAGAGTCTGATAGAATCAGACAAGCCTGATGAGTTTGATTTCTGGTTATAAGCTATGTGTTACTGGGCAAGTTAGTTTCTCATTCTGAGCCACGGTTTACTCATGAATGAAGATGAAGTTAATCATGTCTCTATCTCGTAGCCTAATTGTAAGAATTAAATGAGATGCTGTAAACAAAGTTGCCTGCATGTGCCTGTGCTGGGAGGAGGCTCTGTGAATGTTACAGTCTCTTCCTCCTTCCTCCTGACCCTCTGTTCTTTCCTCCCTTGTGTCTGAGGCCATGATGTGGCCAGGCGTGGTCAAAAGTCACAGGGTTAGCTACACCTGCACTTGGACGTTGTCAATTACAGACCTGGGGGCTTTTGAAATGTGGGTAAGGCTATATTCTCAACTACCACTTAATTGAGAACAGAAAGAAATTGTTGTCAGCCTCAAGAATGGAGTAAAGGCTGGGCGCAGTGGCTCATGGCTGTAGCCTCAGCTACTTGGGAGGCTGAGGCAGGAGGATCTCTTGAGCCAGAAGTTCGAGGTTGCAGTAGCCATGATTGCACCACTGCACTCCAGCCTGGGCGACAGAGGGAGAATCTGTCTCAAAAAAAGAAGTGGAGGAAAAGTAACAACAGATAAGGAAGCAGTAGGTGGGAAATACAGAAAAGCTGATAGTTCAGAAACATAGAAAGAGGAAAGAGTACGGGCCGGGTGTGGTGGCTCACGCCTGTAATCCCAGCACTTTGGGAGGCCAAGGCGGGTGGATCATAAAGTCAAGAGATCGAGACCATATTGGCGAACAAAGTAAAATCCCATCTCTACTGAAATACAAAAGTTAGCTGGGTGTGGTGGCACGCGCCTGTAGTCCCGGATACTTGGGAGGCTGAGGCAGGAGAATTGCTTGAACCCGGGAGGCGGAGGTTGCAGTGAGCCAAGATCGTGCCACTGCACTCCAGCCTGGTGCCTGGTGATAGAGTGAGACTCTGTCTCAAAAGTAAAAATAAAAATAAAAAAAGAAAAAGAAAGAGGAAAGAGTACTGAACTGGGGCTCTGAGCTTTGGCTGGTCCCTTGTGCAGCTGCAAAGGAATTCTGAGCTCTTGGGCAGCTTATTCTTCATCTATGCCTCGGCTTCCTCACAGGCCAGAGAAAGGAAACGATGTGCTGCCCAGCCAGGTCTCCACCAGCCAGGAGGTCTGTGTCCGGCCCTGAGAATGCTCCCCTGGGCATTCCTGGCCATTGTGAATGGGGAAGTTTACCTCCCTTTCCCGGATCCTACCCCAAGTACCCCTTAGGGATTTCACACAGCACAGAGGGTGCTCTCAGGGAGCTGGGGCTTTCTAAGTCACCTTCGTTTATAGTTCCTTTAAAACCCAGAGACAAACCACCCCTTAATTCATACACTGCTGAGAAGGTGAATCTGCCCTTTAAAATCCAAAGGAAGCCATTAAACCAAGTTGGTAACCATTGTGACTCATAATAAGCTTTCTTCTGTAAAAAAATGAGTCAGAACGACTTTCCAGGAAGTTTGGTTACTTTAATTAGCCACCTCTTTCTTCTTTCCCTTAAAAACATGCAGTAATTTGAAGATCACCTAAGTATTGATGCTAACAGCCAGGGAGCCCTGAAGTGAAAGATCTCCTGGTAGTGGCAAAGTTCCAGATATCACTGGCTCCTTGGAGCTGAAAAAGGACCCATGCAGAATCCTTTCCTAAATGGTGAAGGCAGCAAAAGCAACCTGCCAGGCTGATGCACTGGCCTGAGTAAAGCGGGGAATGAGCCAGAAATACTCAGCAGCAATGCCCATCTGTATATTCCGGAATCTTAATTATTCCAGAATCTTAATGACGATCACAGCTGCCATGTGCCAAGCACTGTGCTAAGGGCTTGAGACATCATCTCAAGTAACTCTCAACCCACTCTTTAAATTGGGCATTAAATTTCTCCTTTTACAAAAGGGATAAGGATAAATTTTCAGGTCATGCAGCCGGGAAGCAGCAGAGCAAATTTCATCTCAGGTCTGTCTGATTCTAGATCCATAATCTTCAAAGGTCATCCATTCCTAACTCCTAGGGAGGCAAGTGGCTGGTCTAAGGTCATATACTGAATTGGCTGAATTGGCGGTAACCCTAGGTAGGAGACAGATTCTGAAGGTCTTAGCTGATGTCTGGATTCTTTCTCTCTTAACCTACTTTATGGAAGCCAGAGTGCTCAGATTGACCATAACACACTAACCTTCCTAATCCTCAGCAGGATCTGAACTTCCTCCCTTTCCTGGCTCCCCTTTCAGGGTTCTATGTGGCTCATTCTCACTCCTAACACTGTTACCCTGACTTGGTCACAGTGATAGAACACCAGTGCAAGCTGGTAGGCATGATCGTCTTCCCATGCAGACAGTCTCCTAGTTGTGCCCCTACACACCTGGGGCAATGGGCCCCGGGTAAACAGAGTTGGCTCCAACCAGCCTGCTTCCAGAAAAGGGCTATCCAGCTTCTCTGGATAATGGCTCCTGGGCTGATTTTTCTCCTGGGAAGGTGTCAGTGTGGGGACTGTGTCTATCACTCCCTAGCTGAACTGAATTTAAAGTCTTGCTCAGGTTTTTGAGTTAAAAGGAAATCTAGTTCTCAACTGGGAAGAACAGGTGCCCTTCTCCACAGACCCTTAGTAAAACATATTCTGCTAATTAATCAATTTGAACATGAGTGTGACCGGCCCACATTCTCCTCAGTCTGGCTGCCTCTGTACAGAAACAAAGCAAAATAGAAAGACTGTAGCTTGATGTGTATTGCTACCCGTGCAACTAGACACTGTTTCAGTATGAAACTGGGGAGCAGAAAATTTTATGGCAAATGCATATACTGTGGATGCCCCCCGCACACCAAGACCCCCAATTATCTTGTCCCTGATCCTGAATCTCATAGCTTCAAGAATGGAACTAGACCTCTCTAGAAGACTTGAAAAAGATTTTAGCTCTGGGGGACATTGATTCTCTTCCACTTCTAATTTCTATGTCTCTAATGATCCAGATGAAAGACTAATTGAGGTCTGGTTGGAATGCTATTAAAGTTATTTGGTGATGTTATAATATATACTCATCTGTAAGTTATTTTTAATTATATGGAGCTTTCAAAGCAAGGCTTGGACTATGGAGGTAAAAATAGAGAGCTATGAAACTTTCTTTTCAATTCTTTCTTCTTGTCACCTTTTTTTGAGATGTGGTCTCACTCTGTTGCCCAGGCCAGCCTCAAACTCCTAGGCTCAAGGAATCCTCCCACCTTGGCCTGCCGAGTAGCTGGAACTACTGTGACTTCCTTTCTCTTCTTTACAAAGCAAAGTCATCTCCAGGCACCAAGCCTTCCTCTCTGAGCCTATTTGCCACCCACATGCACATTATTTGGAAGAGAAATATTTGTCCACAGGCCCCTTTGGTTAGTGCCTTGAGTAAGGCTATGGAGGTATCTGGGGCTGAAAGGCACTAGTCCCCACCTAAGAAACACAGGTTCTGCCTCTGCCAGCCACAGCAGTTTGGAACACAGCTGCTCCTGAACCTTTTTGGTTTTGCTGTGTTTTCAAAGATCTGGTCCCTTCTGAGCCTAGTTCCAGAGGTTCTGTTCCACTGTGGACCAATATCTACTGTTCAAAGGCTCCAGAATCATATCCCATGTCTTCAGGGAATTCCCTTAGTTCCTAAGACCCAGCTTTGAGGTCTGGTTGGCTGAAAGACCAAGCAAGAAGAGAAACCAGTTGTTCAACAATTCCCAACAACTCTCTCCCCCCACCCCCGCATTCCTGCTCCATCCCCCAGAAGAGAAGACCCTTACCTGGCTCCACCTGGCTGAGAGTGCTGCGAGCATCCGTGGAATCGGCTACATCCCCACTCATCTTGATCTCTGCAGGGAAAACACAACTGATTTTAATAACAGGTCACAATTTTTCTTGCTATGACATATGTGGCTTTAACTAAATAGCAAAGATGAATGTGTAATTACAACAACCATCAGACTTTCAAATTCCTGATTCCCGAACATACAACCATTAGAATATTCATAAGCCTGGGGGCATGGATCCCCTCCTCCCGTGCTCGCCTCCTCTCCTTGCCTTTCTCTTTCCCCTTCCCCAGTGCCACTGCAGGGTCTCTCACCTTTTGCATCATGCATGGCCATTTCCTTCTATCACCAGGACTCAGTTGTTAAAAATTTAACAAGGGGGTGGAGGGGACACTTCCCATTTCCAACACTTGTTAGCTTTGGGATCTGAGGAGTTTATTTTTAAATAGCAAAAGGATTATCCCTCCCACCCTGCCTCCCCCAGCTCTGTTTCCCACAATAACTCCATCCTGGAAGGTAAGAGTACCCTTAAACCAAGGCTCGCCCTTCTCACATTTCTTCCCAGTGTCCTGCCGGGTTCTCTGTCTGGTCTCAGAGGTCAGCCCACTGTCTTGGGATCAAGCCCTGGCTCCTCTGTTGTCCTCCTTGGAGATCCTGTCCTTTGGGGATCCTTACCTTCTCTCCTACTCCTTCAACTGGCTCAGTGAGAAAAGGATGGCAGCAGGTCAGTGCCCCACAAAAAGAGAATACCTACACCAGGCCCCTGGCTCAGCCCCCAAGTGCTGCTGGTCCAGCCTCTCTGCCCTGCTTCATTTCAATAAATTAAACATTTACCCTTAACAGACAGCTGCCACCACCTATGTGGGAGGCCCCCGAGTCTCCTCTTGGGGTCAGCAGGGGGAAGAAAAGAGGCAACTTTGAACCAACTCACTCTCTCTCCGCTCCTCTCCTGATTAAACCACCCAAAGACTGAAGCCTTAAAGACAGAAGAATATTTTATTCAAATCATGTTGACCCCCGCACCCTCTTTCTCTGGGGCAGCACTTTAACTCTTTGGAACCAGATAAAGTCTTGGTGAGCCAATTTGCATACTCGGCTCCGCAGCCAATCCCAGTCAAGCAGGCAGTCTTAATTTGCATCAGGTAATCAGGCAGTTGGCAGTCTGGACGCCGAGGTCTGGAGATGATCGGGATGAGGAAAAAGGGTGCGCCTGTGCCCCAAGAAAAGAGGGCAGAAAACCTACTTTTTCTTTTTGTGTGTGTGAGGAATGAGGTGTGCGGCTCCGGCCGAGGTGCACACCTCTGGAGTGTAGCGGCTTCGGTGCCAAACAAGAGGGAGATGGGGGGTCCGGAGACTGAGAGCCTAGAATACCCCAGAAGTAGTGGAGAAAGTAAGGAGTCACTGTGGTTTAAGGAATTTCTCGAGACCAGCCAAATTGAGGGAAGACTCCAAGGCAAACACTTAGACCTCCCCAGACAATCTACGCTGCACTTTGTGGTCACAGAGCTCTAAGGAAGACCCTGCCACCTTCCCCGCCCCCGCTCTCCCCCCACCAGTGCGTGCGTTTAGGGAGGCGTTTCTTGAGTCTCACCTCGGTCCATCCTGCTGCAGTCTCAAACTTTCTGTATAGATTGTCAGGCATTAATATGCAGAATAACTACCGTGGACCACCCAGACACATTTGCAAAGGGCCTCTGTGGCTGCTGGCCTTCTGTTCCGATGGAGAAACGGGCTCCCCTGTCCCACCCATTAAGTACTATCCCCCAGGAGCTGGGCATTGCCTAACGCAGATCTGCTCAGCTCAGACTTCACCGCGGGGATTCTTCAGCAGTGCTGAGAAAAGGCCGTCAGACAGAGATGGCTGGAAAGGTGCAGAGAAGTTCTCCCCCGCTGGTGGCTTCAATTTGCTTCATCAGCACCGGGATTCAGAGCATGGGATTTGGCATCAGACAAACCTGGATTTAATCTCAATGCCATCATTAACTAGCTAGGGGACCCTAGCCACATATTTGAATGTGAATTTTCTCACCTAAAAATGGGACTAGTGATCCATACTTCCCAGGGGTTTTGTGAGGATTAAATTAAATACTGAATGAAAACTGCCAGCAAAGGGGTTCCAGGCACAAAGTCAGCACCTAATAAATGAGCGAATTAAACAGACACTTAGGCTTAGGTGCTAGTCCCTTTCCCTTCCCGTCTTATTCTCATGCCCCACCATTAAACCCTTGCCCCATTACAAGGAATAGCTTTGGTTTTCTGTCTCAGATAATTTGTCCTTTATCTGGGAGACCATTAGGATTCTCCAAATTCTGACTTCATAGAAAAAGTGTTCATGAAGATAGGAAGAGGTTAAGAGGCGATGAGGCTGGGATGATGACCAGAGTCTCTGAATCAGCTGATTACAAACTCCTGACATTTAAGAAGGTACTTCTCTAGCTAAACTGTAATCTTATTCCTAGAACCCAAATTCTCCTCTAACACCCATTCCCCTTCAAATACACCCAAAAGCTATCTCATTCATCCTTTAAGTTAGCCTAAAATTTAGTCTAAAAATAACTTTTAAAGGTATCAACTCACTCCCCTCCTCATCTGCCATGATGTCTACTCATTTGATGTACCATTATGGGAGCAACAAGATGGCACTTGAGGATTGGAGGGGCAGGGTGAGATGACCTGTCACACCTCTTCTTGAGTCCCACAGGATGCTAAGACACTGAGAACCTGTTTCTGTTGGGTAGGAGGTTGAGGCTGATGGGTGGGACGAGCTTTTGGGTCTCAGCCTAAACATGGGCCAACACCGAAACTCCCTGAGACGCTGTAACCCTTCACCTGTCGGACAGCACTTGCCAGGGGTGAGTGAGAGAGGTGTGGGGTGGGGCCAGGCTCCACTCTGTTATCTTAGACAGAGACTAAGTAGGCTCCTTGTCATCACTCCCTTCCCTAGGGAGGCTTAGCTGCTCTGTGTAAGAGCCCAGATGCCAGCCACAGACCCTCACCTGTCCCACTCAGCACCATCACACCCTGAAGTTAGTCTTGACTTGACCAGGAGTGACCCTTCCTTAGACGTCTGTGAAGCCCTGAGAGGAAAGCCTGAGAGGCAGTGATCTTCCCGGGCTGCAGGCTGAGGGACCTGGACCTCCTGGGACGAGGCTACTCTGGGAAAGCAGAAGCCTCAGCCCTCTCTCCTAGTGTCCATCTTCATGTTCTTGGAAGGACAGGAGCTCCCTCTGGCTCCTCCCTCATACCTGCTCACAGTGGGGTGCTTCCATCGGGAGACTTCAAAGGACCCACCAGCCCCACTTCTAAGCCAACCAAGGCTCCAACTCTCCCCCAGAGGAGACTTCTCTCATTTCTTCTCACTCCCAACATCAGGCCCTTCCAACCCAAACGCAGTTCCTGAGCTCCAATTGGTATCCGTCTGTGAGACTCAGCCCCTCTTTCCCAATCTTGATGGAGAACAGCTCACAGTGAGGAGAAGGGCAGAGAAAGAGACACCTGGCGCAAACCAGGTGTGCCCCCGCCAGCTGGCTTCCCACTATTTTCCTTTGTTTCTTATCTGCCTCCCTAGCTGGCCACTTCTGGTCTACTCTTCTGCCTGTTTTTAGCCAGGGAGCAGGGAGCCCCTCCTTGCTGCGGAGTCCTTGTGTCTGGTGACCTTCTGCCTGCTCAGATATTTGTGCTTCCATGTGAGAGATGCTCTATAAAGTACAAGGTGTGAGGCTCCAGGCAGACCTGAATCAGGGCTCGTACCCAGGTTATTAGAGCAAGACAATGGCGCTGACTCAGGGGCTGCTGTGCGAGTGGAGCCCTCGGAGTGGAGGACCCGGGAGCAAGCCTTTGCCCTAGTTTGTGTGCTCCTGTTCCTCCTCCTTCCCCCATCCAAACTCCTCCAGTAAATCAATTAAGGAGGAGACCCCAAGGGCCCAGGCCTGGGAATTCACAGGGGAAGTACTGTTTATCAAGATCAGTAGCATGCAGGATTACTGTGTGGGTGGGGGGAATAGGACTCAAAAGAGACCACGTTTCCACAAAGAGGATCCTGGACTAAGGGACCCTAGGGAGGGACCCATAATGAGATATGCCATAGAGGGAAGAGCGACCCTCCTTCACAGACCCCACAGCAGGGCGCGCACTGGAAGATCCTACAAAGAAGACCTCCAACCGAAAAGCCCACCAGGAGGACCCAGGAAAGAGAGTCCTATAATAGAGACCCAGTCAGAGAGAGACCACAGAAAGCCCCAGACTCAGAGACCTCTGCAGGTGCCACTGAAGGGGAGCCCTCAGACCCTCCAGAGGGGCCAAGACCCAGAGACTGCACAGGGAGGCCAGATAGCCCTGAGGGGGAATGGGTTGGGGAGGGAGCAGGCAAATGGAGACGGATGAATCGGTGAATCTACCCCCAGATAGATGGAGACCCTGCCCTGAGGAGTCACCCCACCTGGGGTTTAGCTCAGTCCCCCCATGTGTCGGGAATCCCTGCTCACAGGGACAGGGTGGAGAAGGTTTCTGGGCTTCTGAGAAGCATCAGCCAGGAGCTCACTCCTGGGGAAAGCAAAGGGGGCTTGACCCTCTTTCAACCTCATCCTCCAGGGCTCCCTGCTATATCCTCTGAGCCCCTAGGCTGCTTCTCTGCTGGGTCCCAACTGTCCCAACCCCTCCCACTTCCGCAGAGCGGGAGCCTCCAGTAGACAAGAAGGTGGAAAACCCCCAGGAAGTCTGTGATCTTGGTCCTAAAAAACTTCCTAACCGCGGCTAGGCCCACCTTTCTGAAGAGCCTTGCTCCTATCCAAACCCTGGCTTCCTTGGCAGGAAGTGAAGAGGAGAACACCTATTTGGGGATCTGCCCCCAGGTATGCCCAGTCTAGAAACAGACTTTCCCCAGACACTGGATGACACCCAGTTGGATGGTTTCTTCCGCCTCACCTAGTCCTTCTGGCACGTCCTGGGGAGCCACTCAGCGCCAACATCTCACTGCCAGCCTGCCTCTCACTCAGCCCTGCTGGGAAATAGCATCTGGGGGAACTGGGCACTCCAGGCCCCCTCCCTCCAGGCACTCACTGAAGCTTGTTTTCAGGCTGGGTAGGCCTCAGTAAGGGCCAAATGCTGCAGCCTGCTCTGCTTCTTGGGTGGGTCTGGAGAATTGCCTCCTTCCCACTCTCCCAGAAAGGAGGCCAGGTAACAAAATTCCCATCAACAGCCACTTTGAGAGTAAGTTGCTGGGTTAGAAATGGCCAGGTCAGGTACAGCTTTCTTCACCTGTTCTTTGCTCAGGTCCTGTGACCTCCAGAAGGTCCAACCCAACACCAAGCCCCAGGCCAAGACCAATCCGGCTGACTGGCAGCTCCTGCCTTAGCCCAGCTGTAGAAGGAGGCATAGCAAGGTGAATGGAGAGGCTGGGTTCACTCCATGCCCACCTCTCATTCATTCATGTAGGGAAGCCTGACTCCAGGCAAAGCATTTGCATCTCCTCGGTTTCCACCCCTTAGGGAAGAAAGGCATGGGACACGGGACCCAGAAGACGTGTCTGTCACCATCCGCTCTCAGACACATGGGAGCATGGCCCCTGCCCCAGGTGTGCCTCTGTAATTGCCCCACCCTACCCACTTCTCCTAAGCTCCCCACCACATAAATGCCCACTTTGCCTCCATTTCACACATATACCCGGGCACCAACACACAGCACGTGGATACCCGCGTTTCCCTCACTTAGGCACTCCTAGGTCCACACCCCTGCCTGAGTGACTGAACCACCCATCGCCTGCAACCTCTTGAGACTATGATAGTTCAGCACACCGAGTCGCACACAACTGCTACTCCCCAGATCAGGGGGCTTCAAAGCCATCCCACCCTCTACCAGCCCCTATCTTCAGTCTTTTCCAGGGGTTCTTATCCCAGACCCCCTCCCTTTAGTCCCCAGATACTGACCCGCGCCCGCCCCAGGACGACCCGCTATCCACAGCGCCCTCTCCTGGCAGCTGAGAAACAAGCCCCCCTCCCCCACCAGAACAGCGTCCCTCTCCTTCGCCCCTGCTCACACGCGGTGACACCTGTCAGAGCTCATTCCCTCCGGCCCTCACCTGTGTGCAGGGACTCCAGATTCACCATCCTGCCCCAGGCGGGGCCAAAGCCAGCGCCCCCCCAGGCCCCTCGCGTCTGCCCCAGCCGGGCCCCCTGCGAAGCCAGGGTCTCCTTCCTCCAGCCCCCGGCCGCCGCCGCCGCGGGAGCCGCTGCCGGAGCCGTCGCCGCCACCGTCGCGCGCTCCGCTGCTCCGGCCTGGGCAACACTCGGCGCCGCCAGGATTGCCACACTCCCCAGGTGAGCACGCGGCGCGGGGCGGGGGCCGCCGGCCACGCCCCCTGGCAGGGCCCCCGCGCCTGGCCCCGGTCCCATGCAAAGCAGCGATTTGCATACGTGGAGCTGGGGACCTGGGGAGGGGGCCGGGGGTGCTGCCGGGGCGGGTCTCGATCCTGAGGAACACCTGCCTGCTCCAACCCCGCACGGCAGCACCTCCCCACCGCTTGCCCGCCGCTGCGAGAACTCCTGGTCCTGCTCGCCCTTCTTAGGAAGCCCTGGCGGGTTCTCCAGCCTGAGCCCGAGCTTCCTTCTAGACAGATCCTAAAGTGTAAGCACTGCTAGAAAGCTGGAGTGTTTGGCAAAGTCGCGGGGATCTGCTGGAAAGAATTCGGTTTTGGAATCTCACCTCTCAACCGCTTACCAGCAGTGTGGCTGGGACAAGGTTCTTCACCTTCCTGAGCTCATTTTACTGATCTGTAAAACGGGGCAGGTGCGAATTGACTTCTCTGTGGGGCTGAGCATGTGGCCAAGCTCACCTAGCCCCCATGGCATCCTCACAGCATTGTGGGATTTGGACAGGGTGCAGCTTATTAGCACAGTTTCCAGGTGCACACAGCTGCTTCCTGCTTGCCCCTCGCAGTCTCCTGCCCTACGTCCCAGGTTGCTGTGAGGCTCTATGAGAGGATGGATATGGAAGTTACCAGTGCCCGGGCTTTTGGTGACAGCCACCTTCCAGAGCTGGGAAGTGATTTGCTCAAAGGTGCATGCTTCCCTAGTGACAAAGCCTGGCTGGAATCAGGTCTCTGGACTCTCACTCCAGTGCTCTTTGCAGCACCCATCATAGGCTCACCCCTTTCTCTTCCTCTCTTCAAGCCCCAATAGGTGGTTCTGTCACCCAGGGATGGTCTGCATGGAAGCCCAGAAAGCTGTGTGCAGGCAGGAGGGCAGGGCTTCGCCTTCCTTCCCAGACAGGACTCATGAACGTCTTCCCCTTAGTCCCACGGGCTACTTCCTGTGCACAGAACAGGTCCTGGGCTTTCCTGCCTCTACACCTTGTTTACAATGTCCTTTCCTCCTGGCACGTCCGTCCCACCGTGCACCACTATCATTCCCCTGATAACACCCAGCATTTTGTGTGCTAAGCACTGGGCTGACCAACACTTGAAAGGCATCTTTCGTGCCTTTAATTCTTGTTTAGTCCTCCCCACAGCCTGTACATTGCGTTATGACTATTGCCATTTCACAGATGGGGAAAATGAGGCTTAGAGAGCTTAAGTTCCATATTCTTAACAGTCTTTGTGGCAGGTTCTGGAGGGCTTTTTCTAACTTCTCTCATGGTTGGTAACTGATCAGTTGCTTCTTCTGTCGCCCCCACCTCAGCACCTAGAACAGGGCTGGACACGCAACAGGTATCAGAAAGTGTTCCGTGGGTGCTACGGTGGCCCCAGAGGAATAGGAAGCATGTAAGTGCTTCTTCAGGTCCACGTACACCACCTCCCCAGTCACATGGACCTCTCCTCCCCACGGTCCCGAAAAGAAGGGAGGAGAGGACCTTTTTCTTGTTGCTTCTGGCTGAGGAAAGAGACCAGCAAGGGCTTCTTGGAGGCCCAAGGGGGTCCCTCTCCAGACACTCTCAGCCTCTGTTCCTTCCTCCCCTCCTCTTCAACACTCCCCCGACTCCCGCCCCCTTCCTGCCTTTTCTTCTCCCTAACAGCAGGTTTGGCCCCTTCCCTGAAGTCCATTTCTTACCTACAGCTGCACTCACCTGCCATCATTCAGGAAGAACGCCGGCACACAGCTTATATACCCCTGTGTGCTTGTGATTTCCATATGTCTATCTGCATATTATTTGTATGGCCACATGCACCAAGGGTCTCATTCTCTGACCACCATGTCTGGGGCCTGTTGCTCTTTTTCATGTGTAAAGTCACATTTCTTCTCTGGGCTTTAGTTTTCCAAAAGTCAGAGAGGCTCATATTTGACAATTCTGAAGGGCCTTCTGGACTCCAGCAGCCTAGGAATCTGGGGTTCTGAGGGGAATGGGGAGATGCAGTTCTTGTGGGGAGGGGGTGGGAACTGAGGCACAGATAGCACCTTGGAGGTTCACAGTTGGAGGCACAGCTGTGGGTTCCACAGTTGGAGTGTGGAGGTGGGAGGATGAAAGGGTCAGAAGGGGCCGGGTGGGGAGAGGATAGCAGATACTCCCTCACATTCATTCATTTACTCATTCACTCAATGAACATGGATTGAGCGCTTCCTATGTGCCGAGCACTGTGCTCCGTGCTGAACACACATCATCTTATTTTGGTTGGTGCAACTTTAGATGGAAGGTACAATTGTTAGCCCTCCGTTACAGATGAGGAAACTGAGGCTCAGAGAAGTACACGCAGCTAGTAGACTACAGGGTTGGCATTTAGACCCAGGGCTGCCGACCGCAAAGCTAGTGATTTTAATCCTGCCCTCCAGTTTCTGAAGCTGAGCTTCCCCTTCGCTTATCATGGAACCCCTCATTTGAGGGACCTAAGACCCACAGGGAGGAGAACTTGCCCCAGAAAACAGAACAAATAAATGGCTCAGCCGCAACCTTTTACTGTTCCCTGCTACCCCTTCATATGCCCCTCTAGAGGCTTATAAGACTGGAGTACCATCTAAGCCCCATGTGTGTATGGGGGTGAGGGGGACGGTGAGCAATTTTCATTCCTTCTCTCTCTGACTCGCTCACAGATCATTTCAATTAGATGAGCTAGAATGGGAACATAAAGAAATCCATCATACCTCTCTTCTTTTCAGTTCTTGTAGTCTCTGTGAAACCAGCTTTCTGAGTTTTGGGCTGGACTGAGGTCGTAAGCAAAGTGTCAACCTCCCTGAGCCTGATACTCCATGTCCCTGTTTAGCTTAGGAGAGGAAAAGCTGTGGGGAAGAGAGAGAGAGATAGGGGATTGCCTGAAGGTTAGAAAGGAACAGAAGAAAGAAAGGGAAAAAGAAGCCAGGACAGGAAATTTCTGTGCCTTTGGACATCAAAAGAGCTATATGCAAATGAAATGCAAATGAAATGCAAATAACCTCTCTCTCCCTCCCTTACCCCACCTCTCTCAACAGCTGGAGGACTTTTTTCAGACTAGCGGAAGCCTTACTTGGGGGATGCTGTGGTTCTGAAACTCATCAACTCTGACCCCTCCCCAGGTCCTCCTGGGCCACCTGGAGTGACATGTAACCCCCTGGCTGCACCTCTAGGGAGTCACTAGCTCCTTAGGCTCCATTTCTGTCTGAACATATCATCAGCTTCTTTTGTTTCAAGGACAGAAGGCTCCAAGAGTCAAGCCTCTTTTCCAGACAGTGGGTGGAAATGGTGCACAGCCCTCGGGAGGTGCTCCGGGGAAGGAGTGGGCACGAGCCCCGTCCCCATCTCACAGGGAAAAGGGACCTTCATGCTATGACCCTGGGTTCACTCCCATTTCCTGTCCTGTCAGCTGGATTGAGTTGTCAGGGCTGGGAGAAGGGTGGAGAGCGAGGCGTCCTGGAAGGTCACCAAGCAACAAGTCCCTTCTAGCCCTTTTCTTCTGCCAGATGGGCCGTAGGGCCCCAGGAGGGGGTCAGCTCCCTGCCTTGGGGTGATCAAAAAGAGTGGATCTAAACTCAGATTCCCCCAAAAAAGCGGATGGAAGCAAGGGAGAGGCTAGGAAGGACTTCCAGGATTGTTTTAAATCACATGTCAAAGTACATCTGAGGGCATCATTGCAGGAGGCTTTTGCTGGAGGTGGGGTTAGTGTCAGGGTGACACAATGAAAGGTGTCTCGGGAACCAGGATAAGGCAACTGTGTCTAGGGTGCGGATGGGTAAAGGACACTAGAGTCAGGATACAGAGCTATTCTCTGCTGTCTCTAATGCTGAATATCCCGCCCCCCCACCCAAGGGACATCCCCCTATACCCAGACTTCACCTACATTGGGGGACAGTACACACAAATTCATTGTCCATTTTGCACTTAAAAGTTCAGAATTGGGCCGGGCACGGTGGCTCATGCCTGTAATCCCAGCACTTTGGGAGGCTGAGGCAGGCAGATCACAAGATCAGGAGTTTGAGACCAGCCTGGCCAATATGGTGAAATCCTGTCTCTACTAAAAATACAAAAATTAGCCAGGCGTGGTGGCAGGCACCGGTAGTCCCAGCTACTTGGGAGGCTGAGGCAGGAGAATCGCCCGAACCTGGGAGGCGGAGGTTGCAGTGAGCCGAGGTTGCAGTGAGCCAAGTTTGCACCCCTGCACTCCAGCCTAGGTGACAAAGCAAGATTCTGTCTTAAAAAAAAATTCAGAATCATGGGTAATAGTAACATATATTTAATTTAATGACAACATAACAGCAACTCTGTCTTCCAATAAACTTTTTGACTTTGAGGCCGACATTGGGCCCTAGCTGGACCTTTTTAACTGCACCTTCAACAGAGCCGGGTCTCTGCCGGCCCTTACCTGGCCCAGCCCACCTTACCCGAGGTAACCTTCCCCCGGCCTCCAGCTGCACTCTCAGGATAACTCTAGGCCCAGCGCGCCCTCTTGTGGTCGTAGGGGTGTGTGACCCTGACTTTTGCACCCCTACCTGCGAGACCCTGGAGAGGTCTTACCAAAGCGCCCATCCATGGCTAGGGGGTGCACAGGGGAGGACTGAATTCTAGTTTCAGACCACCGTTGGGTCTTCCAGTCCCTCCTCCCCATCAAAGACCAGACCTCACCATGGAATCCCAGTTGGAGTCAGCCAGCTGGTTGTTTCTGCTCAGTTAACCCAGTGACAGGTGATCCTGGCCTGATGGGCTGTCCATCCCGTTGCTGGACATCTCCGCCAGTTAAAACTACCTCCTGTACTGCCCTTTGCAGCTGCTTAGCTACATGCCAACCCCGAGACCCATAGCCGTGGGATCAGTGGCCATTCATCCATTCACAGCTGTGTAGGGGACCCACTGGAGCTGCATGGGGCTAGGAGCTGGGAATGCAATGGACACTGTCCCTACCCTCAGGATGCTCACAGTCACTGATGCTTGTGGACCAATGAGCAGGCAGGTCCCTCATCCTATGGCATATGTTCTAGAAGGAAAGCACAGTGTGTCATGGGGACCTGCCATGGGATACACCCTCCCCGAAGCTGGGAACATCAGGAAAGGCTTCTTAGAGGAAGAGATATCTAAGCTGAGGTCCCCAGCTAAGAGGGAGAAAACAAAGCAAAGGGAACAAACAGCATATGCCAGGAGGGGGCGTGGAGCATTTCCTGAGTCCCATATAGTATAGACAAGGACTGACTGGGAGGGATGCAACAGCGTGAGCCAAGAGGGAAGTGATATTCACATGGGAGGACCGTGGATCTGCCCTGACTTTGGAGAAAATAGTTCAGCCGTTTTGTTTCAGTAACAGTTGGCTTGTGGCACACATCCTAGCTGATTGCAGCATAGCCTTGAGTAATGATTCGAAGGTTGGAAAGTGCTGGGGAGGAGGATGCTGGCAAAAAGTTGGTCTGTGAAGGAGCAGGGAAAAATAGGGCAGAGGTGGATAGGGACCTGGGCTTGAGGTGTTTTTTATTTTGTTCTTGAGATGAGAAAGAAATGTGAATTCTCCAGGGCCACTGGGAAGGAAGCAGGAAAGGGAGGCATGGAAGAGGAAGAGGGGATCATTTCTCCCATAGAGGGAGGTCTAGAGAAAGGACATATCTCCATGAGGACAGGAGGGGACCTGGGAAGGTGGGTGCCAGTGCAGGCCAGGGAGTGGTGAAGAGGCTTCCCCTCTCAAGGTTTCTGCTTTCTGTGATGTAGGAGGGGAGGTAGCTGCCTCTCATCCTGCCTCTCCTTGTTTAGGAATCAGGACCTTGTCACAGGAGCCAAGGCTGGACATCTCCGCCAGATAGTCGCCCTCCAGGGGGATGTGGACACCAACCTTGTGACTGTCTTTCCCTCGCTCCACTGGGAGCCCCTGAGGTCTGACCCTTCTCCACGGAGGTCTGCACTGAGTCCCCACCAAGTGAGCCTGCACTTTCCACCCCACTTTTGCCCTCTTCCCTTCTACCACTGAATCTTCTAGGTCCCCAATTGGGGCCACAGTGGTTATCGATCAGAATCTCTGCAGGAAAACAGAGCCAACTCAACTTGCTGTGCCTTTTAAGGAAGGTGTTATTGACAGAGATGCGAGCAGGTTTAAGGGAACCAGCACTCAGAGAGGAGCAGCACAGAGAAGCAAGGGCAGAAGAGGCAACAGGAGGAGGCAGTGGTATGGGAGCCCCAGAAGCTCTGGAGCCTTGGAGGATGAAGCCAGTGCCACAGGTGTGGTGCGAAGGCAGCGAGGAGCAGGCAACTTACGCCCCACTGCTGTCCTGCCCTCCCATCTGCAGTGCTTCTCATCAGCTGAAGCCAGAGGGTGGGGGATCCCAGGTGAAGGCACAGGAGGGTGGAACGGAACAAGCAGCTCAGCTGTCACCTGGCCACAGCCAGTATCTGATACTGAGAATAAGCCCTGGAATGCTGTCACATTTCTCACTGGTCAAACAGTGAACATTTAGGACAATACCAAGCAATGGCGGGTGTGATGATTAATTTTATGTGTCAGTTTGTCCAGGCTCTTATACCCAGCTGTTTTGTCAAACATAGCATAGACGTTACTGTGAAGATATTTTATAGATGTGATTACCTTTACAATCAGTTGACTTTAAGGAAAAGATCACCCTGTATTGTAGGGGGTCCTCATCCAATCAGTCGAAGCCCTTAGGAGTGAAAATGGAGGTTGTCTGCAGAAGGCATTCTGCCTTAAGACTATAACACAGGAGTCCTGTCTGAGCTTCTAGCCTGCTGCCCTGCCCTACACATTTCAGACTCCAGGCTGACCGCAGCACTAACTTTTGCCTGAGCCGCCAGACTGCTAGTCTGTTAGGATTTTGGACTTGCCAGACCCCAAAATCCAGCAAGCTAATTCCTCAAAATAAATCTATCTGTATGTATGTATGTTATTGGTTCTGTTTCTCTAGAGAGCCCTGGCTCATAACACAGAAACTGGAGAGAATGAGAACTTTCAGACACTGCTAGTTAAGTGCATAAAGTGGAACAGCCCCATTTCAAGGGCGATCTGACAGCAGTGTCCCACAAGGTCCTATAGCATCCTATAATGTCCATGCCCGTGACAAAGATGTTCCAGTTGCCTGTTTTTACTTTTTGTTTCTTTTTTTTTTTTTTTTGAGATTGAGTCTTGCTCCATCACCCAGGCTGGAGTGCAGTTGTGCGATCTTGGCTCACTGCAGCTTCCGCCTCCCAGATTCAAGCGATTCTCCTGCCTCAGCCTCTCAAGTAGCTGGGACTACAGGTGCCCACCATCACACCGGCTAATTTTTGTATTTTTAGTAGAGATGGGATTTCGCCATGTTGGCCAGGCTTGTCTTGAACTCCTGACTTCAGGTGATCCACCCACCTTGGCCTCCCAAAGTGCTGGGATTAGAGGTAGTTGCTTGTTTTTTTCTATTCCTACCTACAGCCTGGTTTATAAGAGCAAGTCACAGTAAACGATTCGATTTTCCATCAGCAGCCAATTGGCCAATAAACCATTTGAGAGACTATTAGGTGACTAGACATGGAATGCCAGCATTGGGGAAGACCTTAGAGATGACCCAGTGAGACCCTGTCCCTTATCGGATGTGTGTGACCCACCCAAGGTCACACAGAGCTGGGCCCTGGAGGGTGCCCACCCTCCTCCCATGCAGTGCTGGCCTCAAGCTTTTGGTTCTTGAGAGTGGCACCTGCCCTCCTTTTCACCAGAGTCCTTGTGCTCTCATCCACCAGAGACCATTCCAATAAAGACCCTGGGGCAGAGGGCCCCCAGCAGTGGCCCATAGTTCCCCACCAAAGGCCTCCCTTGGCTAAAAAGCCTGCAGGGAGAGAGGCCTGGAGAAAACCCACAGGAAGTCTGCATGAGTCCCAGCCCAGCCCAGCCCAGGTGAGGTTGCCCAGGGAACCAGTCACAACTCATCCTCCTGGCTTGCAGCAGCACCGGTGAGGGCTGGGTTTCTGGTCTCCCCAAGGATGCTTTGCTTACCCTGGCATAGGGAAACCAGAGCCTGTTCCTGCCAATTCTGGTCCCAGGGAAGCTCTGGACACTCTCCCCCCCAGTCCCCTGCCCCCCACACGTTCAGTGATTGCTACTACAGAGACTGGCCCAGCGGGTGCTCCACACTCCACACTCCTCCCCATGCCACCGAAGCCCGGGTCCCCCTCCTGTGGGTGAGCTATGCTCTCTGAGGTTCTGGCCGGCCAACCTCATAAAGCCATTTGGGTTGGGAGGTGGTGTGCAGTAAGAAAAGACAGGAGCTGGATCACAGTTCTGTTCTAACAAGATGTCTGGACTTGAACTTGGGCAGGTCACACAATTTTATAAGTGAGCCACATCTATAAAATGTTGCAGAATCGCTACAAGGAGCCAATGTCCTGATTTATGTGAAGGCACTTTGTAAACCCTAAAGTCTGCAGAGAAATGAACTGATATTACCTCCCAGCTGTTTACACAGTCACAAAGGCCTCCTGCCACAGGAAAGTCTTATCTCAATGCTTCCCAAACAGCTGACCACCTACATCTATTTTAACAAGCTCCCAAGTGATTCTGATCCACACTAAAATTTGCTTTTCAGAAAAGAAGTGAGCGTCATGGCAGGATTTCAGGCGCTGTGACTGTGGGGTGAAGGTGGTTGGGAGGCTTTGGAATGGTGGCCTCCAGCCCTGGAATGTGACCCTGTGGGAGGGATCTACTTTGCAGAGTGTAAGGTCAGCCCAGAGTCTAAGGGAATCTTCTCATCCCCATCCCCTCAGACTAAGGAGGAACCCAAGGCAGGGATGTCTGTAGTGACGGCGTCCAGAACCCCCTCATTACAGGGGCCATACGGGCTAGGGCGTGCTAGTCAAGGAAGGTCAGAAAAACACTCTAAGTCTTGAAAACATTGCTTTTTTTAAAAAGCATTACTTTTGGTGACTTGGAAGTCAGAAGGGAAGATGGAAAGGTATACTGATTTGGGGACTCTCCTTGCATCAAAAAAAGGCACACAAGGGGTAGCAGGTGCCTTCTCCAAGTACCCGCGCCCACCTGGAGCAGTGGCTGGGGCTTGGGATGGAGGCCCTGGCAGAAAGGGAAGGAGAAAAAGACCTGGGCTGCAGGGTGGCTGATGGAACATCTCCCTCTCCACGCCCCAGCAAGGCTGATCTGGCCCTTGAAAACAGGTTCAGTAGGGAGGCATGCCCACCTGAAAAGGCTATCACCCCACTACCCTCAGCTCCACCAAGGCCAAGCAAGCCCAGCTCCCCCAACCCTCTGGCCTGCATAGTTTGAGGGGCAGCTGCAGCCTGTTCTGTGAGTTCTGGGAACAGAGTAAAGTGGACCACTCTGCAAACTCCTTCCCTCTCCAAGGCCTTCGAGGAAGGATTTGACTCTCCCTGTCTCCTCCCTAAGAAAGTTGGGTCTCCTGGGGAACCCACGAGACTCTCCCAGCCCCTGAGACACTCATGCCTCTACCTTGCCAAACTGTTACCGTCTCCCAGCCTCAACCCACACCCCAACTCTTCCAGAAAGCCTTTCCCAATACATGCAGCCTGCACATCCCCTGTTCTGGAATCATCCAGCATCCTGCTTGGCACTTCCTATTACAGCCTCTTCATATTGAAAGATACTTTGGAAGTGAGAAGCCTTCCAGATGTCCGATTTCATTGCCTCAAGCTTACAGATGCAGGACTGTCTGCTTTTCTTCACTAATAGTAATGATACTAAGCACGGCTAACAGTGAGCACTGTGTGCTAGACGCTTGACATGCAAGAATTCACTCCTATCTCTTAAGTAAGCTCATTTTTTTTTTTGAGATGGAGTCTTGCTCTGTCGCCCAGGCTGGAGTGCAATGGCGCTGTCTTGGCTCACTGCAAACTCTGCCTCCCAGGTTCAAGCGGTTCTCCTGCCTCAGCCTCCCAAGTAAGTGGGACTACAGACGCACGCCACCATAAGAGGCTAATTTTTGTATTTTTAGTAGAGACGGGGTTTCACTATGTTGGCCCAGCTGGTCTTGAACTCCTGACCTCGTGTTCCACCCACCTCGGCCTCCCAAAGTGTTGGGATTACAGGTGTGAGCCACTGTGCTCGGCCAGTTAGCTCATTTTATAGCTGAGGGAGTGGAGGCACAGAGAGGTCAAGCAACTTGACCCATGGCTGCCCAGCAGGTGAGTAGCTGAGTCCGGATCTGAAGCAGGGTTCCAATCTCCAGCCCATCTCTTGCCCTCGCGCTGGCCGTTACTGACTGGCTTGCTACGGTTGCAGCTGTCTGTCTCACTGTCTTGGGGGCGGAAGTTTTATCTCATCCTTCCCCAGTAACATCTGCCTTCTCCTTCCTTCCTTCCCTAAATGATTGAGCACAGAGTAGGTACTTTAGAAGTCATTGTTCCAAGATAGGCCACGAATAGGGTGTAGGGACACTTCTGACACCAGGTGGCAGCATTGGCCAAAAGTTTTCTCCAAATTCTGGGTCTTGTCAGTCAAGTAAAAACTTAAAACGTTTATTTCTGGTACAAATGATAAATACTTTGCATTAAAAATCTGGAATTCAAGTTTTCCTCGTACTTCATGCTCCCTCACTGCCCCAGAACATTACAAAAATATTTCTGTGTAGAGAGGGAAAGAGCTGGTGCCTGCTCTGGAGGCAAAGTCCAGGTCTGGGAAAGGCACTCGTGGTCTGCGGTCTGTCTCAGCGGCGGGAGGCCTCCACTCACCCCACAGGCGGCCTTGGGGCCAGAAATGAGAACGTGCTGTCATCGGTACAGGGACTGCGGCATGGGTCCCCAACAGCTCCTTCTTTGGGGATAGCGAGCCCCTTGTTGGGGAGTAGGAAGAGACCGAGGGGCCAGGTCCTTCCAGTTGTGTGCATGGGGAGGGGAGCTGTGTCTGGGGAGGTGGGTATCCAGGGATAGACTCCTTTTAGGGTCTAAACCTTTAAAGAGTTCAACAGAAGAACCATAGGCCATCACATTTTGGCAGCTTACAAGTGAACACTTCAGGGGAGATGCAGGAGGGAGGGGTGTAGGTTTGGGGAGCCCTCTCTCCCTCTGCTCGCAAGGAAGGCACAGGGTGGGAGTGGGGGTGCCTTCATGAGACCCCCTGCCATGCCACACCCCTTTCACAGTCATGCGAGATGGGGCCAGAGGGGCCCAGGCTCCAGGGCCAGGGGAGTGGGGAGGGAGGGAAATAAGGCCGCAGGTGGGGGCTGCCTCCCCCTCTGGTGGCTGGTGAAGAGCAGTGGGCCCAGAGCAGCCCCGCAGGATCCCCCCACCCCAGCCTGGCTAGGGGTCCTCATCCCAGAGACACAGCTGCCTCTGGGGCACGTAGAAGTCGAAGCTGTAGCTCTTCTGGCAGCTGCGGATGCCACACTTGTAGGGCGTGGGCCGGTCGTGGCTGTGGCAGTACTTGAGCATGCAGGGGTACCAGGCCAGGCTCAGGCCATAGCGGCAGGCACAGGGCTTCCCGAGGTCCCCCATCTGCCCGCAGCGAGGCAGCTGCACCTGCTCTGGGGCCTTGGGCAGAGCCTCGAACACAGAACTGTCCACACCTGGGGAGAGAGGCAAGGATCAGGGAGGGACGGAGGGACGGAGGGAGGGAGGGAGGGAAGGAGCTCCCCTAGCCAGGGGCCGCTGCCATTCCCCGTTGGTCTCCTCCATCATCCAACAGGCATTGACAGACACCTCCATTTCCAAGCTTGCCGTGGGATGCAGAGGTAAGACCTGGGCACGAGGCTCCTCCTTGCTGGGCTCATGGAAGAAACAGATTAAATGGCAATCGCCCTTCTCTACGGCATCAATTGAGTGCCAGGGGCTCTGCTTACAATACCTCTTTCTATCACCCCATGGGCTAAGTATTGTCATCCCTGTTTTACTGATGAGAACATTGACCCAGAGGAGTTTAATGATCTGGCCAAAGTTTCAAGGCCTCCACTCAGCCACACTGCTACACGATGCTTTAAAAAATCATCCTACTGGAGTATGCTAAGGTAGAGGTGTGGGGAGACAGGATTGGAAGTCAAAGAAGGCTTTTTTTTTTTTTTTTTTTTCATGATGGAATCTTGCTCTGTCGTCCAGGCTGGAGTGCAGTGGTGTGATCTCGGCTCACTGCAACCTCCACCTCCCAAGTTCAAACAATTCTCCAACCTCAGCCTGCCAAGTAGCTGGGACTACAGGCACGCACCACCATGCCCAGCTAATTTTTTGGTATTTTCGCTAGAGATAGGGTTTCACCACTTTGGCCAGGCTGGGAAGGCTTCTAAAGAAAGGTGACATCTGAGTAGGGCCAGGAAGGGAAGGGCCAGCAAAGCACACCCACAGAGGGGCAGGTCAGGGTGGCCAGGGCTTGGGGCAAACGGGAAAGCGCATATGAGGGGTGCTGGGGGAGATGGAAGGGATTGGCTAGGTTTGGCTCAGGGGCTGTATGGGAGGGGCCAGCTTCTGGGGGGGATGCTTATGTCAAGCTTGTGCCATAGTCTGGGGTGCAGGATGTATGTGTGTGGAGGGCAAGACCACAGCTCCATTGGGCATTTCTAAATCTGGTCTGCCCTGGTAGGAGCAGGCATTTCTCCTGTGCTCATGGCAGAAGGCACAGGGGCCTGGAGTTAGAATGGCACCATTTCCCTCTCCCCTCCACATAGAGGACCTGAGGGCAGTCCTGGGAAAGGTACCCAGAGAGGGACCAGCTGGAAAGTCACGGAAGTCAGGAAGGCAGGGACCATGCAGAGGGGAGAGGTGCTCCCAAGGATCTTGCAGGAGAGATGCCAGCACTGGGAAGCCCGAAGCTGATTTCCAAGAGGTGGCAGTGGAACGTGCCCAACTCCCATGACAGAAGGTCCCATCTCTGTGTCCTCACTAAGGGCAGGGATGAGGGGAAGTACCTGGGAATCTCCTTCCACAGGGCCTAGCAGAGTCTGTGTGCCCTGCCTGGAGTAGGCCTGTTCCTCTGGCTGACTCTTCTCACTGAGTAGTCACACAGGTGCCACTTCCTCCAGGAAGCCTTCCCAGACTAACTACAGCCTGGTGTGGGGGTCCCTCCCTGAATGCCGGTAGCTGTCATGGTACTCTATCATACTTAACTCTGCAGTTCTGCCCTGCTGGGGGACAGGAATTAAGTGTCTACATCTCTGAGTCCTGTGTCAATACATCCCTGTAGGTGTTCAGTAAATGTCCCCTGAACAAACGAAAGGCTAATGATGAGACTCAGATAATGATGTCCCTGCCCTCCTCCACTGCTCTGTGCTGTCTTCCAGTCCTCTTCCCTCCACCTAGCAGCAGGCAGTGCCCAGCTCCCAGCTGACCTTGTTCCAGCCAGAATCGGACGTCCTCCTGGCGGGTGTAGATGGCATCTGCGGCCTCGGCACACACGTTGTGGAGATGGGGGCTCAGTAGGCCCCCCCGGCTGAAGTTGACAGCAACATCCATGTGCAGCTGCTCTGGACCCCGAACCTCCTCCGCCTGCCGTACTGCCCGGGGGTTTTTCTGTGTGCAGGAGAGAAGCCACTCCCACCTGGCTTCAGAATGCTCCCTGTCCATCTTCCCCGACCCTTCAGAGTCAGGCGAGCCCAGGCTTACTGCCTTTAGAACTCTGGGGCCATCTGCAGGGTGGCAGCCCCACCCTCTCCAACCGGCAGAGAAACCAATGCCCAGAGTACAGTCGAGCCTTTTCAGCTTCTATCCAGAATGGACGCTTCCCAAACTACGTGCTGGCCACTGGGCTGACCTCTGGTGCTGGATGGAGAATGCTGAGGTGTGGGTGGGAGGTGCAGGTGGGTGGGCCAGGCAAGCTGTGCCAGGGCATATAACCTCTGGAATCATGTACTTTCCAACACCCAGGGAACCAAGTCCCTTTGGGGGAAGCAGGCAAAGGGCAGGGGTGAGGAGGCCCCCAGGGCGCACTCTGCTGGACAGGCCAGGGAACCTAGATGAGGCTGGGGCAAGACTCTAAGTCTAAGACACCAGAAGCGGGCCAGCAGGTTTGAGGGTTTTGAACACGTTACATATGCTAGCACACCGAATTCCCCTACAACCCATTTTCTCAATGAGAAAACTGTGACTTTTAAAGTAACTTGTCCAGCGTCACCCAACTAATGAGTGATGGAGGAGATGTGATGCTTGATCTGACCTCAGAGCCCAAGACAGGTGTGTGACCCCTTTCACACACAGGGAGGTGCTGGAACTGGATGGGAGAAATCTGGGAGATGGGGTTCAGTTAGTGATCTGCAGCTCTGGGATCAGGTTTGGCCTGAGGCAAAATTAGGGACTCAGGACCCTAGGGTAAATGGGGTGGCAGGGATGAGGGTGGTTTAAGGGCGGAGGGTCCAGGAACAGCATGAGGATGAGGGGCTGGGTGGGAGGCTGAGGTTGGGGGATCCGGGCTTAGAGCCAGGCCGGCTGCAGGGGTCGGGGCTGCAGGTCAGGAGCTGGGCCAGGCAGGCCTGGTGGGGCACTCACCTGCCGGAGCTTGGCCATGGCCTCGCTGGGGATGATCTCGTTGTGCTGCAGCCGGGTGACAAAACAGAGGGCCTGGAACTGACTCTGCCCCTTCTCCAGCTCCCCCAGGATCAGGGCCCGGAAGATCTTCACATCCTGAAGAAGGGCAGGAGGATGAGAACAGCTGGAGGGTGTGAGACCTTTCCACCAGCCCACCGGGTACTCAGCTTGGGCCCCGGAGGGGATGCCTGGACACTGCCTGGCAACAGACACCTCCCTCCTGCTGCTCTAGGAATTTTTATCTTTTCCATTTAAACCGGTGACTTAAAAGAATGAACACACCCTAAATGTTCCAAAGCTTCCTGGAAAATGGACAAAGTGAACCACTAGAGTTTTTCTATAGAGAACCTTTTAAAAGGATGAAGCTTCACCTTGAAGCAAACATCACCTCTTTTTGGTTCCTTATTTATTCACAGCTGATGATGCCCCTTGGCAGAACTCCTTAATGCCACCCTGATCAGGTGGGTCAGGGCCTCCACAGGCACCTGACCAGGGCATCATGGCGGAGGGCTGGACTTTTTCAAGTACCAATTCCAAGCTTCTCTCTCTTTTTTTCTTCTTCGTAGTTCCAATAGCTAGAAATCTCAGACATTCTTATTCAGTAGATTTGGGGAGAGGTCTCAATGTGCCCCTGGTGCTTCTGATAGGCCAGGCTCCTGGCCACCCACCTCTGAGTGAGTGGGGTGGTGGGGCCAGGATAGGGTGAGGGCAGAGCGGGAGGCTGGCTGCAGCTGTTGCAGCCTTCCTGTCTGAGGGCGCTGGGGTGCCTCACTACTTCCTTCCCTCCCCACTTCCCCTTTCCCCCATGGGGTTGCTAATGGCATTGCCACCGTCCAAGGGCTCCTTCCTGTTACTGACTCACCAGGTGAATGGGGTTCTGCAGGAGGATGGAGGGCTGTAGGATGGGCTGGGTTCCCTTCCCTATCTGGCTGCTGGAGCCCTTGTGCTCTGCCCACCTGTACTGCTCACCACATGGGAAGCAGCCCCTTACCTTCCTACCCATCTCTGTGACTTGATTAACTCTGCTCCCAGTGAGAAGTTAGTGGGTCCCAGTCAGAAGTGGTCTACATCTGTCAAGACCCCTCCTATGGTGAAGGCACCCTGCCCTCAGTGACCATTCTCTGCTGGGAACCCCTATGGCTCTGCACTAAGACTTAGAATGACAGCCCTGTGGATCATCTATCAATACCCAGGGCCCCAGGCCCCCGGCACAGTCACTGAGTGCTTACTGTACACAGGTGAGAACAGAAGTGCCTCAGCAACAGGGTCTGAGCACCCTGCTTGGAGTCCCAGTACATGCAGCAAGGGACTCACAGCTCCACCCTAAAGCTGCAATGTATTAGTGGGTCTTCCAGGCTTTTCCCCAATTTCCTTGATGTGTAAAAAGGGGATGATCCCACAGTTACGTGACAGGGTTGTAGTGAGGACTAAGTAAGTTATCTGAAAGATTGTCACATGGGGTACGTGCTGGCTGGGATTACTCTTGTAGGTGACCAGCAAGCCTCGTGGGCAATCTGCAACAAATGAGTGCGTGTCATCTCATAAATGCCCATGTATTTCTGCAGCCCTTTAACTCTACACAGAAGTTTCTCTTACTTCTTTTTATTGTAAATGATCTCCGGAACAAGGAGGTGTGGAAGTACAGGGGAAGGTTTTCCAGAAAGGGAAATTGAGGCTCAGCTGTTGAGGAAGGTTCCATTAGGTTCCTTATGATCCCGGAGACTTGTGTGGAAGGTGAATCAGAGCTCAGCTTAACCCCTGCTTCCTCTCAACAGGAAATCCCTTCTTGGTTGTGATGCTGCAATCTCCTTGTCCGGCCAGGCTGGGCTATCTGATCCACCCCTCACTCAGTTCGGCTGAGGAGAGACGGGAGGCTGCCCTGCCTGTAGCACTTTCCATTCTGGGCTCAATTCCTGCCAGGTGAGACTTGATACCAGACTTCCCCTGCTAGAGCTTGAGCCAGGCCATGTCCCTGGCGGGATCCCCCAGGAAGGATCCAAAATCCACTTCCCCGGTATTTTCAGCTCGGACTCTTTGGAGGGAAGCCTGTGTGGATATTCACAGCATCTTCTCCAACACCACAGGTGCGTGAAATACCCGGCAGTCTCACGGCTGCTCAGGGGTCTCTTTCCTTGGTGACATCACCTGATTACCATTGGCAAGAGAAGGTATTTGAACTTTCAGACCAGACTAGATGATGAAATAAACCTATCTGAGCTTTTTTCCTGCTTCTGTATTAATAACATCATCAATTATAATAACAAAATGCGGTCAAAATGGGAACTGATTGGAGGTGCCGAGAGGTAAGGAGAATTTCTCCCTGAGACAGAGGATTTCCTCTGTATCTCCTATTTGTGTAGGACAGAGTTATGGAAGTTTATAACTAGAAGTGAAAAAGCATTGTTTCCGTGGGTCAAGAGAATGTATGATTCTCTTCAAAATCCTTACAACAGGCGGTAGGAGCTATGACTGTTATGGAACTTGGATTGGGTAACCTGCTCAAGGTCATGGGCTAAAAGGAAACACAGCCAAGATCTTAACCCAGACAGTCTGACTTCAAAGCCTGAGCTATCTTAACTAGAATGCATAATTGCCTCTTGGATCAACTAGTCTCATCTCCTTGATGTTGAACTAAAGGAATTGGAACTCGGGTGCATAGAGGTTGTGGGTTTGCCCTTGATGCCTGGGCTGGCCAGCAGCAGAGGCAGGATTAGGACCTGCTCCCCATCACGCCTATCTAGCGGCACCCTGCCTAAAGCCCTCAGCACACCTGCCTTGGGAATGTGGCCGCTCTGATGCATGGTTCCTGCAATTGCCAAACAGCATGACACAAGTAAGAGGGGAAAAGGACGCAGGAACACCCCTCTAATCTACCTGCCTGGCCTGCCAGGACTTCTTTACACCGCAAATTCTCCAGTCTTTTTTGTCTTATTTCCCCAGAAAAGCACATCCCACTTGCTGATCTCTGAGAGGGAACAGGCAGCCCTACATTCTGGTCTATTTGGTAACAGGGCTCCAACGTCCTGACCAGCATCCCTCCACTTCCCACTGCCTGCACCTCAGACTCCCCGGCAAGGTTCTGGGGCCTTCTCTTCCACCAACCTTCACAGGGCAGGGTCACGGGTGGGTTTCAGCCTGGGGTGACATGAAGGGATCTGTGGTTTGGAGCTGAATCAAACTCTGATTAGAGTCTAACGCCCCAGGCACACAGTCCCTGTCCTCTCGGAGCATCTCCTGCCCAGGCAGTAAGTCATCCAGGCCCTCTGTGACCTGCCTCTGGCTCAAGAACAGTGACTCTAGCCTATTCAAATGGTGGCCCCGGAGTCTGGTGTACAGCTGGGGCTTGATGCTTCATAGCTGCAGGAACGAGTGAATGCTCCCGCTGGCCTCCAACGTGTAGACTCTTTCTTCTTGGCCTTGCCTGTAGCTGGGCTCCTGCAGGCTGGAAGTGCTCCAGAGGCTATTTTGGCTTCAAGAAGGTTTAGGGGATCATCTAGTTCATGGCCCAGTGAGCTTCCGGCAGGGAAGTAATCTTCATGAGTCACATAGTGGCAGAGGCAGGGCCAGAAGTCCAGACCTCCTGACTGAGTCCAGTGATTTTCGTGCTGGTCCAGGCTCCCCGGGTGTAACCCTCATCCAGATACTCAATTCCTCCCTGTGCCCATCTCTGCCATGCTGTCTGACTGGGATCCACCCGTGTCTCCTCTCTAGAAGGCTGCTCTGGCTCAGCCATGCTGGGTCAGTGCACTGAGAGACAGCAGAGCACCGCTCTGGGAAGGGCACCCCTGGGCAGACATCCCGTGCTCAGCGCTGAGGGTGGGGAGGGAGCCCCTCGGCACCCAGGGGACAGCAGGGCTGTCACACCAGCCCCGACTGTGGCTTCCAGACTCAGATAACATTGGGAAGAACAAAATGGGCTGTTTTGCCTTGGCCTCAGCTGCTGTTCCTGGGGGTTTATATTACTCACAGTCAAGCCTCATCTGAACTGACGCACAGGCTCGCACGGCTTCCCCATTTGTGTGCATGATGTCGTCTCTCACAGACTCGCTTGGTCTCAATCTCCTTCCCGCAAAGTCTCCCAGTGGCTCCTGTTCCACGTTCCCATCCCTCCACTGGCGCACATCCAGGCCTGTCTCCTCCCCCACAGTCTCCCTGTCTCGGCAGAAACAGCTCCCCACCCTCTCATCACATCCCTCTCCACCGTCCCCACGCCCACCACCCTCTGAATTCCCCATCTCATGCCCAGCGTCAGGACACACTCAGTGTCACCATCCCCACTTGCTCAACTCTCCTCACACACCTCCTCCCCGACGCTGCTTCTCACATGTGTACACACACATGCATACAAACACATGCACACACACACACACACACACACACTCGCGCACAGGAACACACTCTCACCACGTGCCACCACCTCGCTCCAGCCTGCCCAGCCTCCTTTGGCATCCTGCCTTCCCATCACGGCCCTAGCTGCTCCGGCTCTCCAGGTGCTCTTCCTCAGCCCCTTCCCACAAAGCCCTGGGGGTTGTGGGGAGGCCAGCCTGCAGGGGAACGCAAAGCAAAGGGGGCCAGGGCAGTAGACTACCCCTTCCCTCCATGCACTGCTTCCAGCCACCACTGTCCATTGCTGGTCACGGCCCAAGCCACAGGTCATCGCTCCAGGGCCACATGAAGCCGCTTGGCCCCCACCCTCCTCTCCAACAGCCCCCTTGCTCCTGGACAGCTGGTGCTCTCTCCTGGGAGTGTCCTCTGTCATCTTGGTCTCCTTCCCATCACACTAGAGAGTGTGATTCTGGGGTCTGGGCTGAGCCAATCTAAATATTTATTCCTCTGCTCCTGGCTGGAGCTGCTTTATGGCTAGAGAAGGGGCTGGCTTCACTGGGCTGGGGAGGGAGAGAGGGTTCGGCCTAGAGAGCCAGCCAGGAAGCGGTGCCTTCCCAGCCCCACAGCAGACCTGGAAGCACCCAGGCTGCTCTGCCCAGGATCCTCAAGCAGGAATGGGGTGGATTCCACGTACATTCCAAGGCCAGTACCCAGGGACTCAGGCCGCCCCATGATGAGATGCCAGCACCCCCAGTGCTAGGCCTGGACAGAGGCTGCTTGTCATGGAGCATTAGCACAACCACTGGCCCAGAACAGTGCCCCTGCCCCCAGCCCTCCCCAGAGCCTCTAGTGCTCTGTCAACCGAATCCCAAAGGCCACCACTGTCCTGACTGCTGTGGGAACAATGTGAGGCTTTATGTGGATCAACTGCGCCCCACTGTGCCGCTGACTCAGGTCTCCTAAGACAGGGCTCCACGCTTCCCTCTCACCCGCATTCCCAGCCCCGATGCCTCCCTTGCTCCCTGCCCTTTATCTGACTCCCTAGTGGCAGCCACTCCAACACTTGCCAACTTCAGGGATGTTAGCTCCTCTTGAGGCTTTGGTCCCTACAGCGGAAAAGCAGCAGCTGCAGCAACATGCTTAATGGTGGGGCGGAGGGACCTCCCGGCCTGTGGGCACTGGCACCTTGCTCCTCCCATGCGCATGAGGGCCTCTGCTCTGCGAAGGGCCTCTTAGTTACTGTGCATACTGAGCCCCGAGCATCACACTGTTGTCTCTGAAGTACAGGCAAGGAGCCTGGGGCTCAGAGAGGTTAAGTGACTTGCTGAGTCACACGGCTGGTAAGTGGCAGGAAAAAACATACATAGTGAGTGCTCATTAGTGTCTGTGAGATATTTTCTTTCTTTTTTTTTTGAGATGGAGTCTCACTTTGTTGCCCAGGCTGGGATGCAGTGGTGCGATCTCAGCTTACCACAACCTCTGCCTCCCGGGTTCAAGTGATTCTGCTGCCTCAGCGTCCAGAGTAGCTGGGATTACAGGTGCCTGCTACCACGCCCGGCTAATTTTTCTATTTTCGGTAGAGACAGGGTTTCACCATGTTGATCAGTCTGGTCTCAAACTCCTGGCCTCAAGTGATCTGCCTGCCTCAGCCTCCCAAAATGCTGGGATTACAGGTGTGAGCCACCACACCTGGCCTCGGTGAGGTATTTTCTAAACTCATCCCCCTTACTCAACTCCCTGAGAGGCCAGGCAGGGAGAGAAGACTTGCAGGCATGGCCAAGACGTCAGTACTCCATCCACTGGAGGGAAGAGCGTGGGAGAAGGGGTCCAGCCCACGTACAAAGGAAGGTCTCTGTGGATTTTACCTCTGCACCAAGGTTTTTCCAGCTTCCTTCTCCCCTCTAGTTCCCTCCCCAGGGTTCTTTGGCCTTCTGGAAGGAGCCCACTCCTGGTGTCATGGCAGACAGGCAGTCAGGATATGCTGGAACGAGCCCTGGGTCCTAATCCCAGATCATCAGCTGCTGGATCTTGTCAGCCTCACTTCAGAGCTCCAGGCCTCAGCCCGAACATCTACACACAGAGGCACCATTGCCTCGTGCTATCTGTGGCAATGAGGATCACATGAAGCCATGTGTGACATGAGGGACTGCTCCATGGGTGATCTCTAGACCCTATGCAATCCTCACCTCAAGGCTGGGCCCTCTGCCTGCAGAACAGGTGTCTGTTCCGAAATTATCTCCACCACCTCTCTGTGCCTCGGGAAGCCTGAGAGGGAACTAACTCACCCTCCCCACCAGCCTCCCAGCAGGATACTCCATTATCACAGGTGGAAGTCTTCACTCGGCCTATTGATCTTTTGCTAGGACTCCACCTGGACATAGCATTCAGGGGTGGGAGAGGCTAGCCAAGCTCAAGGGAGTGCGTCTGAACCCTCAGGCAGGGCTGCCCATCCCTGATCTAAGGAGGAATTCCTCACACGCAGAGGAGGGACAGGTGTTAGATCCAAGGGTCCCCTGTCAGTGAGCCTGGTCATTCCATCTGGTGACTTCTTGTAGACACCTCTGATAAAATGCTCTGAGCTCCAGAAAAGTCTGGGCCTCTCCAGAAAGCACCTCCACTGTCTTCTGTTCCCCAAGGAGACTTTCCATCTGTCAGATGCCTCCACACCAAATCTAAAGGGCGCTCACACTGCCAGGGGAGGGGCAGACTGGGCCCTGAAAGCTTCTCGGTCCCACATCTGTATGCTATGATGTCTTCTCGGGATACACATTCTTAGGCGGAGACATGGACGTTGCACATCCCATGTCTTCACTGATGACACTTCAAGGCTTCCCGTGTTGCTCCCCTACCCCAAGACCAGGGCCCCCTGGCACAGGGGCTCCAGCATTCTTTGGATTGTCCCTTCCTCTGGCTCCCACTCACCCATCAGTGCCTAGGGAAGGGTTCAAGCTTCCAACCTCCCTGGGTCCTCATCCCTTCAAAGTGGCCCTGAACTGACCCACACAGCCATACGGTTTTCCTTATCTTGCTTATTCCCTCCAAGGCTCTGGCCATGGGCCCTCAGGATCCCCTCTTTCCATGCTTTTGGAGTCTGTGTCTCCTTCTCCCCCCAATGCTGGGAGGGGAAGGAGATCTCCACTGCCTGCCACCCTGATGCCATCACCATGACCTTCGTATCTGCCAGCATCACCCCCCCTCATCCGGTCAGCATCAAAGCAGGCTGCCTGAAGCATAACTCATCCTCTTCCCAGCTTTTGGTCACTTGGACTGGGGAACAGAGGTGAAAGAGAAATTGGCAAGAATACCAGCTTCCGGAAGGTGGACCAGGAGGTCTGTCAAACAGCCAGGTTAGAGAGAGGGGATGGTGACACGCCTGTGATTAGATACGCTAGTGATTACATCCAGGGCTCATTACACCCATAGGATGTGGAGTACAAAGGAGAGTCTTGCCTACCAAGGGCGCACTGTGAATTAGTTTGTGTACTGAGGGCACACAGCATTAGGCCTGAACTGTATGTGCTGCTGAAAACACATTAGGATTAGCGTGGGTAAGATGACAGGTTCCAAATATGTGACTGAGTCTGGGACCTACCTTCATTTTACAACCTGACCTGGCTGCTTCTCCAGGTCCCCTCTCCTCCCCTAGAGCAACGGTGCCAGTGGTTCCCAAACTTTGCTGCACATTGGAATCACCAAAAAAACAAAAAACAAACAAAAAACCCCTGCTGCCTGACTCCCACCCTGAGATATTCTGATTTCATTGGTAGGGTGTGCAGCACTGCGAGTTTTCAAGGCTTCGCAGGTGATTGCGAGGTGCAGCAAAGCCAGGAGGCACTGAGCTGTGGCATTCTTTCAGAGCTGTGGCATTCTTTCAGAGCTGTGGCATTCTTTCCAGAGCTGTGGCATTCTTTCAGAGCTGCAGCTCAGTCAGCCCGATGGCCCTCACTCAGCCTCTGGGCAGGGCTTGCAGTAATGCGTGATGGTTTCATAGCCCCAGGCTATGTGTCCTCCAGTGGGATGATCACTGCGACTGCTTCCCTGCCTCAAGGTCCAGGGTGGCAGTGTGGGAAAGAGTTAGGCTGTCAGACCTCTGACTCAGGTAGAGGCAAATGGGGGTGGGAAGGGCTGGAGAGAAGGGGTTGGATCAGGTTGGGAATTAGGCAGTGGCCTTGGTCCCATCCCACACAGCGGGGCTCACTGTTGCCCTGGGGGGACTGTCAGGACAAGGATGGCTGCTCCTGCTCTGAGGGGCTGGCCAGCAATTTTGGAACTTCAAGGAGGTTACGACGAAGAGCTCAAGGCTCCTCCAGACTCAATACTGACTTTTCTGCATGACCTTGGGTCTGTCATTCAATGTCTTTGGATCCAAGGCTAGCAGAGAGGATCCTTGCTGAAATAATGTGTGAACCACAGTTAGCAAAGCTAACGGGTCCCATGTCTTGAGCACTTAACACCGTATCTAACACAGAGCGAGTATGCCATAGGCACTACCCTGTTTGATTCTCCTAATAACCCTAGGATATGTACTATTATTATCCCCATTTTATAGATGAAGAAGTGAAGACCTGGAGAGATCAAATAGCTTGCCCAGGGTGAACCTGCTACTAAATGGTAAACCAAGTCTGTCTCATTCAGTTTGGACTGTTTCTCCTCAAAGTGATCAAATGGTGAACATCACTCTTCCGAAGTAGATTAGGGACTTTTCCCAAACCACTGCAAATGAGTTTGGTACAAGAAACATAAAATGCATGACTTCCTAGGCTGGAGTGCAAAAGCACAATCACAGCTCCGCGCAGCCTCAGCTCCTGGGTTCAAGTGATTCTCCCACCTCAGCCTCCTTGAATAGCTGGGACTACAAGGCACACACCAGCGTGCCGAGAAAAATTTTTAATTTTTTGTAGACGGGGTCTCATTTGGCCTGAAGATTTCATATTCCTGGTTTCAAGTGACAAGCTTGTCTCCGCCTCCCCAAATCCTGGGATTACAGATGTAAGCCACGACACCCAGCCTTTCTCTTATAGAAACATCATTCCTTCTAGACTGAACTTTCTTGTGGAAATCTTCCAAACGCTATGAGGCACGAGGCCTTCAGAACTGAGAGGTGACCCACCCTAGAAGGACTGGGACATAGAAGCTGCTGTGGCTGGTGCACGTGGTGAGTGGCCTGGGCGAGGGTAAAGGCTATTGTCCCCCACATTGCATTCTCCAACGGCACTCCGTCCTAGGCCAGTGGAGAAACCTAGAGTTAAAGGGACTTGGGAGAAAGCCGGTTTCCTTTCTGTGTCTTCCACTTCCAATTCCCTCCCTTGCTGATGAAATTGGAGATGCCTGAGGTGGGTGTGAAATGGCAGCTTCTGGGTCAGAGGCTAACCTGAAAGCAGACTTCAGAAACCCGAGTGGAGGTCTGAGCCACCGCAGGCAGTCAAACGAGACGCTCACACCTTCCAAATGCGTTTTCTAACTGGGCAGTCAGATGCCCACCATACTGTCACTCCAATCCCTGCACCCCACCCCAGCCAGCAGCCACTACTACATCACCATCACAGCTACCTGGATACTTCTTAGTCTCTCCCTTCAGGTCAGAGCAATAAAAAAATCTTCCAGCTGTAGCTAAAGGCTATAAAAGCTCAGCCCTATCAATTGCCTTTCACTGTCCTGGCCACAGCCAGGGAAGTCTCTTTGCAGGGTTCTAGTATAGCCACGAGATGACCTCCAGTGGGCAGGAGGGTGGGAGTCACAGCCTGGCCTGAGGCTAACTTTCAAGGACAAAGGGCTTGGACAGAAGATTAGATCCCTGATTCCTGATGGATCCAGCCACTAATATAGATTTTTCAGAAACAGAACACACTTGATAAAAGTCCCCTAAGGTTTAGGCGAGGAGGCAGGGTAGGGAAGCCGACCCTATCAGCTTCCCTCTCTCTCCACCCACAGATTCGTCTGCCCCTACCTACATCTGAGAGCCTAGCTTAGGCCTGCTGTGTAAGGATGGGCTGCAGAGTCTTCCTATTTGTGAATGCTCACCCCCCTACCCCCACCTGCCTGCTTAAGTCAATGTCAGTGACAAGTCAGTGGCCCTGGGGCAATTATCGGTCAAGCCTCAACACCCCATCACCTCCCTCTAGCGGTCAAGCGTAATCCCCCACTCCTGCTAACTATGGCAATCTGCCTGGGTCCCTAACTGACTCCCCAAACTCTGCCACCTCTCCTCTAAAGTGCCCTGTCTCTAGGAGGGAGGAAAGAGGGGCGGCTCCAGCAAGGGTCCCCGGGGCCTGGGCTCCCCCAGCTATCTAATCTGCTTCACCCCTGCACCCCCGCCAGGGACAGAGCCTCACAGGCCTCTCTTTAGTAGGACAGGGGCTGGAGGAAGGAGACAGAACACTCCCTTGAATACCTGACTCACCCACCCTCTTTTCCTCTAACTTAGTCACTCACCATCCTTCCAGGCCCATTTTCTGAAAAACCCCCAGCCCACTGGGTTCAAGGCCCTTCTTGTTCCCTCCACAACACACACACACACACACACACTGAGAGAGGGCTGGTTTCTACACACACACACACACACACACACACAGAGGGCTGGGTGCAAGGCCCTTCTTGTTCCCACCACAACACACACACACACACACACACACACATACACACAGAGGGCTGGGTGCAAGGTCCTTCTTGTTCCCTCCACAACACACACACACACACACACACACACACACTGAGAGAGGGCTGGTCTCTAACTCCCTAACCCTAATCTGGGTCAAAATAGGGGGGTTGGCTCGTCTCTCTGCCAGGCAGAATGAAGGGCAGCACTTCTCCCAGAGGGAGGGGGCCTCAGCCGGGGTCTCTCTCCAGGATCCTCCTGCTGCAAGCGCCCCAGCCTTCCAGACCAAAGAGGAGACAGGGCTTTTCCCGGCTTGAGAGGGACCTAGGGGAGACAGCTCTCCCCAGAAAAGCAAAACAGCGGGAGAGGTGACAGTGGGACTCCAAAATGTCAGGGCTGGGAGGCCTCGCAGACCCCTCATTGCTCTGTACAGGGGTGAGAAGCCAGGCCCATAGGAGGAAAGACTTGCTTGCTCTAGATCACACAGCGAGAACCCACAGTGAGAACACCTGGCCTAGGACTTTTCCCACCAGAGCACAGGGAAATGACTCCAAGAAGGGAGTCCAGTCGTTAGCAGGAGTTCTGAAGGACGGTCAGTACCTGACGGCTTTGGGAGCACTGGAGGAGGGAATGAGAAAGGGCAGCAGAGGGGTTCTTTGGGGAGAATGAAGGGATGGGCGCTGAGGAGTGGGCAAAGAGGTGCAGAGAAGAGCCCGCCGTGACCTTGGGCCAGCCGCGTCCCCCTCCTGGGCGCGTCTTCGTGGCTGCAAGCAAGAGGGCGCCTGGGACCCCGGGGGTGCTCAGGCTCGAAGGTGCCACCCCGGAGAGAGAGGGCGCCTCACCTTCTTGAAGTCGGCGGTGAAGGAGACAAGGGTGCCATCGGGCTTGCGCAGCTCGAGGCTGATGCTGTCGGCGTCGCTGTCCGCCTGCAGGCTCTCCTCCGTCACCTGGCCGTCCGGCAGCCGCACGCGGACCCGCAGCTCGGCCGGCGCACCGGTTCCCAGCAGCGGTGCGAGCAGCTGCAGCAGCAGCAGCAGCAGCAGCGCGGGGCGCGCCGCGGGGACCCCGGACGGGCGCATCCCCGGGGGCCGCCGCCGTTCGCGGCCCCGGAGCGCCGCGTGGGGGCGGGGAGAGGCTCAGGCAAACTTCGCCTAAAGTTGGGGGCTAGTTTGGGGTGGCCGGGAGCCGCTCCGCCGGGGGCCTCGGCCGCGGGGTCGCCCGCGAGGTGGCGCGGATGCACGTGGGTAGCGCTCGGCAGCGCGCCCCCGGCGCCCCCGAGGCGGAGACGGCGCTGCCCGGGCCCGGCTCCGCGGCCCCCGGCTCCGGCGCTGCGAGCCTGTGTTTTGCACTTTTCATTCAATCCCACCCCCCGTCACTTCCTTCAGAAAACAGAAACCACCAGGACCCGCCTTAAAGAGACCGCGCACCTCGCGGCCCTTAAAGGGCCCGCGGCGGTTCCCCGCGCTCCGGCGTGGCCGGGCAGGGGGCGGGGAGAGGGGGCCGCGGCTCGGCGGCTTTGTGCGAGCGGCCTCCTCGACCTCCCTCCCTCCCGGCCGCGCCGACTCAGCGACCCGGGCGGTGTCAGAAGTGTGCTCTCCAGGCAAATCCTTTCCTTCCAGCAGGGGCGGGACGGGTGACTTTTTCCCCGCCCCACACCCCGTTTTTTTGGCTTGCTCTTGTGCCACGTGGATGAAATAATCGGCTTGGAGTTTTAGGGGTTTTGTTTGGTCTTTCAGTTTCTCTGACACAGCGAATTTCTAAAAAGCTTCAGCAAAATCAGACCTCGCTTCTCACTCTGCCTTTACCCCGCCCCACCTTGGGAGGGTGGGGCAGGGGTTTTCGCCCATCTTTGCCACCGCCAGGTGTGGGGCCTTGATGGGTCAGGTCACCCCTCAGGACGCGGCCCTCAGGGTTTGTGAGCCCTTGTGCCTATTTCCGTTTCAGTCCCGCCTCGCGTACTTCCCGCTTTCACAGCCTTTCCTCCGTCCTGCCCACCACCGCAGACTCGGTTCTTTCTCTCGATCACAGATTGAGCAAATCCAGGGTAATGTTAGATTCCAGGCCACTCGGGAGAATTTCCAGGGACTCAGGACACTGGCGCTCCACGACAGCTCCACGACAGTGGCTTTCCCACAAGCCACAAGGCAACATGCGTGCCCTGCGGTGCACCCCAACAATGAAGAGGGTGAAGACCAGGAGATCTGGATTGCTGCCTCCTCTGATTAGCTGTGGAATTTAGCCACGTTCTAAAAATTCTTTGGGCCTAAGTGTCCCCCTCCGTGTATAGTGGGAGCTGCTCAGACCTACATTGTCCTGCCAGTCCCAGGAAGATGCTCAAAACCAATTGTTCCCTGACTTCCATTTTCACTTCTGTTGGGCTCTTGATTACTGATGGGCGAAAACTCCTCTGCAGCCTCCTTTGCTTCTAGGGCTTCCCCAGCACAGGGTCCTGTGAACTGCAGGGTCTGGCTAGAATCTGCCTCTTGCCAGGAGCTCGGGCCCTTCCTGCTACACACTCTCCACTGACTAGATTTAGGACTGAAGGGAATGTAAGAGACTCTTAAGTCAGCCTTTTCCAAATTTGCTTTACCTAAAGAATCACCTGGATGCTTGTTAGAAATAGATTCCTGAATCCCTAAACCCAAGAAATCAGATTCTAGGGACAAGAACTGAGGATTAGCATTTTTGACAAGGTCTATGTGATGCTTGACAGAAGGGGTTAACAGTGGGTACTTGGCATATGTTTTAGCATAGAGGGTCTGAAACAAGCGGCATCTTTCCTGGAAAACCTGGTACCTAAGGCATTGTCTTCACATCAGGGAAATAAGGCAGGCTGGTAGGGAATAATTGGGTTAGCACAGGGATTGCTCCCCTAGGGACTCCCACTCTTAGCTGGCAACACTGAAGACAAGAGGTGCCCAGGGTCTCAAAATTGGCCTCCCGCCTGACCGGATGCTAGATCTCCATGTGGCCTTGAAGCTAGGTCTCCCACATGAGTCAGCCCACACAGTCATTAAGGGCCTCACCCACATTTCCTAACTTCCCTTGTTTCAGATCCTGTCCCCATCCGCCACCAGCCCTGCCCTCAGCCACGTGCACAGGCCCTTACCCCTTCTCCTCCCACAAGAGCCCAGAAGTGGGCAAAGAAGCTCACTTCTTTGTTGGATGTTGGATTTCTTGTTTAGGTCTCTGAGGTTTGTCTCTGTGCACATTTTGGGTTTGGAAACAAGGATGGAAGACCTCATCTCTTTTCCCACCTCTTCCCCGTAGTCAACTTCCTTCTCTACTGCAACCACAGATCAAATCAGATTTTTCTTTGAAAATGATGGGGAATTTGAAATCTCACTCCATTACATGAGCCCCGCCTACCTCCGTCTATATGCCTTCCCATTGATTTCACCTGACTAACTCTTTAAGCTCCAGGAAGAAACTCAGGTTTCCCAGGAAGACTTTCTCGGCTCCCCACCGACCTAGCGCTCTGTTCTGCGCTGCTTGCTGTCTCCTGCCTCTGCACACCACCAATAGTCATTGTTATAGCAGCTCCTCCCCATTGTATTCTGATTATGTCCAGGTTCTGTGCCAAGCATTTTACGTGGATTATCTTATTTAATTTTCATGGCATCCCTCCAAAGTAGGGTCTATTCTTAGGCTCTTTTTACTGACAAGGAAACCAAAGCTTAGAGAGGTTAGACAAGGTACCTAAGGTCACAAAAGCAGTAGAGCCAGCCGGGACTCAAACACGAGTCTGCCCGCCCGACCACAAAGCCCTTGCTTTGAACCGCAGTGGCATCTGCCTGTCTGTAGCCCTCACTTTCTGCCAGACCCATTTGGCTCACATTCTGCGCTATCTTCTGTTATCTAACGGTTTCTCGCATGGCAATCCGGTATCCCCAGTGAGGCTGTCAGTTAGTTCAAACAGGCCAGCCCCGTGCTGGGAACAGAGAGCATTTCCCTCAAACCATCCAGGCATAGAAGCATCCATTCATCTTAAATGTAAAGGCCCTCAGAGGAAGAGCTCTAACAAGCCTAATTACTCTGACTACAACCAAACAGCCCTCATTGTCAGAGAGTTCTTTATGTCTCATTGCAAGTCCTCTGCTACATCATAAACCAATTTCCTTTCCTTTCTCATCGCAAGCCCTTGGAAAGCAGTTGCCAATGGTGGCTCAGGGCATGGGCATCAGGATCTCAGTGCCTGAGCTTGGCCACACTCATGAGCTGTGTGAGTCAGTGAGCCTCTTTTTTCATCTGTAAAATGGGTGCCTACGTTTCTCCCTCACTGAGTTATTTTGAAAATGAAGTGAAATATTGTGCATAAAACACTTTGCAACATGTTTGGCATTTAATACAGACCCAATAAATGGTGGTTGTTACTATTTAATTCAGTTCATTATTTCCCATTGTTTCAAATACTAAATCTCTGGTTACACAAGTCTCTCCCTCCCACCCCCTGCCGCATGTGTACACATGCACATACACATATTCTTTCAGAAACATTTTTTTGGCCAGGCACGGTGGCTCATGTCTGTAATCCCAGCACTTTGGGAGGCTGAGGTGGGTGGATCACCTGAGGTCAGGAGTTGGAGACCAGCCTGGCAACATGGCAAAACATGGCCAACATGGCAAAATGCCATCTCTACTAAAAATACAAAAATTAGCCGGATGTGGTGGCAGGCACCTGTAATCCCAGTTACTGGGGAGGCTGAGGCACGAGAATCACTTGAACCCAGGAGGCAGAGGCTGCAGTGAGCTGAGATTGTGACACTGCACTCCAGCCTGGGAGACAGAGCGAGTTGATCTCAAAAAAAAAAAAAAAAAAAAAAAAAA